>CM067319.1:66786481-67051826 GCA_034231615.1 Meghimatium bilineatum
AACTATTAATTTTTGGGTTAAGGTTAGGTGTTAGGGTTAGTTATAATTTACATAACTAATCCTAACCTTAACCATAAATATAATTATTTTTAAATATATTAATACAAATATAAACTCATGAACATAGACAAGGGAAATAATCATACAGGTTGGATCTAATTGGCGCAAAGGAGGTTGGAATGCTATAAGAGTACCGATATAAATATGAAAACTTCATTACCCTTGTTGAGATCTATAGAATGTAGACACACACACTATATAATAGAATGTATGTACTATGATTACAGTCCAACCCCCATTGCGCCTACTAGTGCCTACCTGTGATTTTTGTTCCATGCCTATGTTTATGAGTTTATGTTTATCATTTATTAATTTAAATATAATTATATTTAGTGTTAGAGTGAGGTGTAGTTATGTAAACCATAATTCATCCTAACCTGTAATCCTAACCCTAAAAGATGAATAGTTCAATTAATTATCGATTATTTATTGCTACAATATTCATATCAATTAACCACAAAATACCTAGGTAGGCACTAATGCGAAGCAAGAACGAAAACCAGGGGGGGGGGGGGTTTGAACTGCGATAATATGACCTTTATATCTTTAAACCACAACTTTTATTTGGTAACTTTGTGCTGAATCTATATTTTCATATCATATATACACATTGCATGCGAATATACAGTTAGTTCAAGTCCCTTTCCACTATAGTCTTGCACTCTGAGTCATTCATTTGGACTGACGCAACAGTTCATTGTTTACTTTCATTATACTTTGTGTCACTAGTCAATAGAATTTATGCATAAAGTGACTTTCATTTTTGTGCTGGGGACATGCGGGAGTCCGGGGTAATGAGAGAGCAGATAGGTTGGCTGCACACGCTGCTAGTACGGATCGAGAAGACATTTTGAACGCCCTATGGGAAAACGCATGAACAAATGACAGTATAAGTTACGACGACTCTTGTTCTATGGCTAGAATAAATGAATTTGGTTTGAAATGTGGTGTCGCTAGAAAGGAGCGGTTTCGTGGGTAAGAAAGAATGATGGTCAATCAACTGCGTTCTAGGACCGTCAGTCAACGTGTAATGGCGGCTACACCCAAGGAGAGATGTGGGCACCTGTGGACTTGTCCGGAGTGCAGTTACGATGATCCGACGACTAACTAACTAACTAGTCAATGTAATGACTTGAGTAAAGTCAGTTGGCATCACTAGTCTATTATCTTCGTCTTGTTCGCAGTTTTGTCGTACAGACATGCTCAAAAGATGGATTGCACGATACCATGGTTACTGGTGCACCTCTCGATCTGATATCTCCGACTTCAGTACATGTGCTTGCTTGGGAAGGAATGTCGTCCTGCTCGATATTGGAAATGTTCTACCAATATTAGTTTCCAGCCTCTGTCGGCTGGAATAAGCCCCATCTCCAATTAAATGATTCGACATCAATTGGGACTTATCTATTATGATCCGAGATCTGCGTACGGTGCAATCCAGCAGAAGGATATGGTTATCTTCCTCCTCTCACATTGATAAATGTTGTATACGTATATTAAATGTTGCCGCATCGTTTGTTCAGTTGTCGCTGTCAACATTATAAACATGAACCACGAACATATGATGTCTTGTCGCCATTAGTTCTCACCCTCAGACATAACCTCTCGCCCTTATATAAACTCACACATTTATTATTATGTTAATATGTGTCTTCACTGCCAAATATACAAATGTATGAATATTATAGTTGTCCTGCTGATGGTTTCAATTAACCGAGATTATATTTGTATTGAATATTCCACATTTTGAAATAAATATATTATGTGCAATGAAGTAAACTCTCCCGTTGACACGCACATTTCCCCATTGTCTATTCTGACAATAGAATACTCTGTTATTATGATGGCACCTACTGGGACTATCTTAAGTGGTACATTTGCCTTTTCGACCATCTATCTTTCCACTTTCCCTGTAATGATACTTACTCTCTCTTTTCACAGCACGCAACCATAGACACGGTTTAAACCCTAACAACAAAGTATCGGCGAGTCTGCTTGTGAATTGCATGCAGACACATGAGAGTAAAGTTGGGTGAGGGCGATTAATGTTCGACTACACTTCTTCTTTGCATTCCTAAAGGGAGATCTATTACACGTACTGTCAGACACGGCAATACATATAAATTAAGAGATAAATTGTTGACGATTGGTGTTTTTTCTGGGACAATATATATTTCATTAATGTCAATGTATACGAACAAACACGATACAAGGCCTACACGTCTATGAATAAAGTGCTTAATTATTTGCTGAATATATTCAAAATAAAAGGATGAGGATGATGATTGGTTAGATATTATAATAGCCAACGTCTTGGCGTTTGTGATTGGTTAAATGATTCTTACTTAAAGTTAATTTGTTAGTGATTCCGTGAATGGTTATATGTGCTATTATAGTACTTAAAGTTAAATTGGCAGTGATTTGTTAAATATCTTCCTACCTCCTACTATAAGTAAAGTAGTTAGTGGTTGGTTAAATATCTTATTCGTAATTTAACCTGAAATTGGCAGTGATTGGTTAAAAACAACATATTTACATTACATTTAAGTTGCTAGTGTGTGATTAAGTATCCCTAAGTTGTTGCTTATTGGTTACATAGTCTCGTTTCCGCGAAAAAACTTTATTCGTCCGGAACTACATAAATAACGGAAACACAGTAGCTGCACTTGCATTTTTCTCTGTTTTAATTTTATTTATGTCTGTATCTGCACTTGACGCATTATTGGTATTCAGTTGGTAATGTGGCCAAATTTAAACATGGAATTGTTTGGATATTGCTTCTAAAGTATTTAACTATCATCTAGACATTAATTAGTTCTTCTTATGCGTTCAATCTCTTGCAGATTAGCAGAATGTATTCTGGAGAGCGGGATTTATGTTTCCATAGTTTATCTCTTCACAGCGATATCTGTGACTTTTGACCTGATACATCCGATTTCAGCATGGCATATTGGTCACTTTCATTTTCTATGTTATAGGGCAGCCATCTTCAAACCAAATCCTCTTTAGTACTGTTTTACATCATGCCAGGCGGGTAAAAATATCGCTATTCGTCTGTTTCCCTTTTGAGCCTTGGCAACACATGGATACAATAATAACTGTACGTCTTAGTATTGATCATCTATTTGTGTGGCTGTGTTTCTGCAGAAAATTGATATTAATGAGCCAATATTTGACTTTTTAGTTAGTCAGCGCTTCATCATTGTACTCATGAGAAACCATATTTGCTCCATTGAGTACATCTGAAATACTCGACGAATGACATGTTCTTTTCTTTTTTGGTTGAAAATTCAACTAATCACATCGCAACCAAATATGACATATAGTTGTTTGTTATAAAAAAGGTATATAAATAAAAACAATATAATGTTTTTCAATATATTTAATCACTGATATTATTCCAACAGTTCTTGTAATCTCATCATTTCTCTAACAGACCGAGGGATGGGAAAATCACAATAATGACAGAACAATTTAGACGTCTGAAACATCACCATATGGATGAAAAAAACAAAAGAACTAACAAACACAGACTGAAAAGACCAAGCTTCAATCACTTATCAAAAAAACTTATGAAAGCCAATAAAGAAGTAACCAGCAACAATCCGGATGAATGGGAACAGCTAGAAGCATATTGCAACATCACAAACACTTCACCAATATATACTGCAAAACTTACAATACCAGGCATTGAGTGCAAAACTATGGAAACCCCTACTGCCCTTAAGGCACAAACACTTGATCACCTATACACCCAATATCCTACCTCACAGTGGATTCATGTCTTCACAGATGGATCATCAGAGGGTGCAGTAAAGAAAGGAGGGGCTGGGATACTAATACTCATACCAAACACCCCAAAACTACAACTCTCAATCGCTACTAGCAAATTATCAACAAATTACTGGGCAGAGATACAAGCAATCTTGGAAGCATCAAAGGCTCTAAAGGAACGGAGGCTCAAAGGAGCTAACATAGTCTTCTTGTGTGACTGCATGTCAGTACTCCAAACCATCCAAAAGGAACCTAAAGATCTCCTAACAAAAACAACTGTAGAACTTCTAAATCAACTGTCTGCCAACAATAAAGTTGTGCTGCAGTAGATCCCTACACACTGTGGAATAGCAGGAAATGAAAGAGCTGACAGATTGGCAAAAGCAGGTGCAACAATATGAACAATGCCATGACAGAATATCACTGACTGAAGCAAAATCCCTCATCAAAGGAAAATACAAACATACATGGAGTCAGAGAACAGGCAGTAACTTTCCACAGGACCATATTCTAAAGCTAAACAGGTCACAACAAAACACAATTTTTAGACTTCGCACATGACACTGCAGACTACATGCACATCTCCACAAAATTAAAGCTGTCCAAACTGACCAATGCCGATGTCAAAAGGGTCCCCAGACTCCAGAATATATTCTGCAGACATGCGCACTCTTTAATGACGTGAGAACCAAAATATGGCCCCAGGAGACAGATCTGAAGGTGAAGCTGTGGGGCAACCGTGAGGATATTCTGCTGACGACTGAATTCATGGAGGTGGCCACCTTCCTGTATAGACTTATGCGCATAGGAAACTGATCACAGAAGAAGAAGAATCTCGAAATTTGACTTAATGAACTGAAGCATGGGAGTATGAGTAACAAAAGGGCAAGTCAAACAATTTCGGGGACAAGGAAAAGTGCCTAATTGAAAAAGTAATGTTTCTGGAATGTCCTGAAGATCACGAAATCAAACTCTGACCGGGACTCTGAGTCTACATATATTGGGATGGCTGCTGGAACGGGAGTTGCGCACTTATATGAGTGCCCCACGTGATGTGATGCTAGTTTTTAATCGAGAATCAAGAATTAACTTTTATATCGGTACGAGGATCTTTGCCCATCATTTCATTGACATGAGGAGGAGTGTGTTATTTGTCATAAGTGTTGTAGCGGCAAATAAGTCACACTGCTACAAACTAAATATTCACAATTAATGCGGTTAGTTAGTTAGTTAGTTGTTCGTTGGATCATCGTCATTGCACTCCGGACAAGTCCATAGGTGTTCAGATCTTTCCTTGAGTGTATCCGCCATTACACGTTGACTGACAGTCAAAGTACGTTGTTGATTGACCATCATTCTTTTTCGCCCACGAAATCTCTCATTTCTAGCGACACCACATTTCAAACCAAGTTCCTTTATTCTAATCAAGGAACAAGAGTCATCGTCACTTGTATAAGCGGATGATTCTGTTATTAATGCGGTGTCAGTTAGTACGGGTATCTATGTGATCACGTTCGTATTGTCTCATCGTCTCTTGTGTTTTTAATAAGTTCAATACGGTTCATTTCTCCTACACCACACTGACAAACTATCCATCAGACTCCCGTTTTTTCTTCATCTCTCTTGTCTTCCCTAAAAGCAGAAGGTAATATTACTTATGAACCAGCGTCTAACTCACAATTTTCCATGTGCTCAGTTCCCTGGACTTAAGGATGCGCCTGATTATGACGTAACGACAGCAGGCAATGAGGCCATTATCACAGAAGGCAGTCAAAAACTCACTGCAATTTTCTAACGGAAAATGCAGTATTGCCAGGTTGTCTTTTAGTTATTTATGTATTTATCTTTTTTGTTAGATCAGTTTACTAGCCAACTGTTGATCAACACCGCCTCATTATCGTCGCCTACCCGCATTGATTCAGTAGCGATGGTGCCATTCATCGACAGTCCCAGTGTATGACTCCCTGTTATGTGTGTGAACAAGGACGTAATTTCTACTTCACAACACCGATAACCAGTGAATTCTAACTTCTTTTTGTTAGTTAGTGAACACGTGATTTAAGCTCTAATTTCCAAAATTTTTCAAGTGGCTAATAAGTGCTCATACCGTGCTCTTCTTAGCACGTGATAACATGTGAGTTTTGAATGTCTCTCTCTAACCATTACTATACGTTTTTTGTTTACATTTTGAATTCTACGTTAGTTTCCTTACCTGCTCATACTACTTTCATCATTTTTTTATGAAAACCCATGGTGATACGTTTTCAGTTCACTTTGAGCTTTTCTGTTGACAACCTATGGTTGACATGCACAGACATGTATCTGTTCAATGTAATACTCTTGTTTTGCTGTTCGAATATTCATTGACAGTGCTCCAATTCAGATAATGGTTATGGGTTACTTCACGCATTCTACATGTCCATATATGTTCAGACCTATTCTTCAGCAAATCTCTCAATGACTGTGAACTTCAGACACTCGATATGTCTATATATGCTCAGATCTATGTTCCAGAAAATCAATGATGTGATCTTCGCATGTTCATATATGCTCATATTCATAACTAACTCTGGTTCCCTGTACGACAGTTTGAGAAGCCTGGTCAACTAACCAGTATGCATACCCTTCATCATAAACTAGCAAAACGGAGTACCATTTGGTATTTCCGGAGCACCAATCCGTCGGTGCATTACAAATCACCAATGTTACGACAACTCCTAAATAATTGTCTCATTGTGTATGCGTATATGGCATATTTATCTGCATCTATCGTCGACATTTATATACCCATATAGTTTTATTTGTTGCATTTATTTATTCTAAATTCTATCGATATAACGAACTGTGTTTCTTGCATCTATCGGGCTCTAGATGTAATATTTTAATAAATGATATCTATCATTATGGGGTTGAACACAGAATAACCATACTCCATGAATAGAAATTTGATAAGGGGGAGCATCTAAAGTAGTTTAGAGAAAGTTCGTTTCCCTACACACTCGCGCGTCCGGAGGCAAAGTTAAGCGTGAGTTTTCGTAGTGATACCCGCTTTGTGAATACCTCTACTGACTCCACTCATGCCCTAGTACATCACCGATTGTGACTTTCTGAATAATATTCATTGAGTCACTTAGTATACACGCATGGGAATAGGCTTGCGACCAGTCAGTTAAGTGTATGCGTTACGGCAAATACTGCCATTGTTAGACTGCTTGTTTTTGCGGTAAAGTATCCACTAGTTTCGCGCAGTGTTCTTCCTTGTGATCTCGCAGTAAAGGCCCATGCTTATAGGTGTCGGAGGATGTCCGACCCGTCCGTGTAAATCACAACTGTTTCATCGGATGAGTGCCTTGAATTAAGCATCCACGCTCACGGGGCCGTGTTCTCTGCATACTCTACTGAGTGTATTAAAGATCTTGACTCACTCGTGAGCGACCATAGGAATAAGTGACCATTCCTCACCAGTTGTGGGGCAAAAATCGGTTTAACCATATCCTCGATATGACCCATCTATACTTTGCCTCTATTGAGCCTGCTTCCCTTCACACGAGTGAGCTCACTGTATAGTGGATGGTCTATGTCAGAACTCACTCTGAGGTATGCACGGGCACGCCACACATAAATTCTGTGCGATATACTCAAAATACCAAGAAGAAATCTCCTAGTCACACAAGGTATGACCCTTGTGGGACCAGGATTATCCGCATAGCTTAATATTGAATTATCTCCAGTCTTTGAATCTGTGAATAGCGGTGATAGTGGCGCCTGCATATTCAATGACAGGGAGGGCACGAGTCTCATATAAGATTATGAGCTATGGCTGTTTAGTATCAGCCGCTGCAATTGCTCTCACAGCAGAAAGTCATTTGCTGGCTTTGCGATAACATGATCAACGTGTTCACGAAATATCGCACGCCCATGTATTGTAAGGATGAGATTCAGATTATATAGTACAGTCTCATCTCCACCGTCGGTGTCACAGACTTTACGATGTGATTGTTAAGAGAGAACCATGTCACCCCCAGCCTTCATTTTGTTGATTAGTGTCCCTGATTAAACACACCAGAAGACGATACGGTCTAGCTCATTCTGCAGTAATCCGAGAGTTTCTGTTCTAACCCTTCCCTGTCTGTATATCAGAATAACGTCAGCAAAAGACACTGCTCTACCTCTTTCATCAAGCTGATGTTTTGTTATTGTCACGGTTTAAACATTTAATAATACGAGAAGGAAGATTGCAGTGGAAGAACTGGGAGAAGTGATATGGATTTAGATGTCCAACAACCGCACCTTTCAGTCATATTCCTCTCGAGCAACACTGCTGATAATTATCTGACGACGAAAGGGCTAACATTAAATAGCAAAAGCGTGTTGATGAGGTACGCGAACGGCATTATGTTATACGCATCCTCCAAGTTAGTCGCAACAACACACGTTACTAGACCTGCATAGACACACTCGAATACGTTGTAGGTGAAAACAGCGGCATTGCGCCTTTTTTCTTTCTGACGTCTAGTCTCCGAGCATGCCCGGAAAAATGTGGCTCTCTTGTAGATCTCGAGCGAGGTGGTGATTGTCTCAATAAGTTTGTCCGTTGTGTTCTGTATCGTTATACGTATCTCTTGATCGAGGCGTGGTTTTTATTGGACTTTTTTTAGTGGCAATTGCTAGCTATTCAGCCAGTTTTCCTTGACACTGCCATTCATGAGGATTTTGTTAAACTCACGAACCAGGTCGTTTATGTCACTCTTCTTAAGGATGGTGAGTGACACAACATCAGTATTTGTGCTTAAAAGTGGTATTTCCATAGCGAGATAGGACCAGTTGTTATTGTTGTATCTTTAAATATATAAATATATATATATATATATATATATATATATATATATATATATATATATATATATATATATATATATATATATATATATATATATATATATGATGTTCGTCCGCCGTAATCGTGGATGACCAAAAACTCAACCATAATAATAATAACATTAAGGAATACAAAATAATAAAGTTAATAGTGCGTTTTTAAATGACTAACAAGTCCAATGCGCGCACAAAATGTTCTTCTATAGAATTGATAACTGTAGCGGCGTTACTATGGTGTATGGGCCAATTTATTATTATTACTAGTATTTAAGCTATTATAATGTAACTGTAATTACATTAACTGTAATTGATAACTATGGGACGTTGAGATATTTTTTTTCACGTGCCCGCGTCTGTCTTGCAGCATATTGACTGGTCTCTTCCGCCGATAGTGTGCCGTTCTAAGGCTGTTACGCCAAGCTGTTCTATAATGATCAAGGCTCTCCCAAGAGCCTACGTCAATTTTACGATTATTCAGTGATTACTTGAGCGTGTCTTTGAAGCGCTTTTTCTGTCCACCAGCTTCTCGACTTCCTGCCTTGAGTGCTCCATAATATATTTGTTTTGGCAGACGCTAGTCCTCCATACGCACACGAGGACATGCCCATCGTGTTTGCGCCTTCATAAGCAGTGTGTAGATGCTTAATGGGGTTGATTTTTCAAAGAACTCGTAGTCTGGTACTTTGTCCCACCAATGAATGTTTAGTAATTTACGTAGGCAGGTAAGATGGAAATGATTTAATTTTATTGCATGTCTAGCATACACTGACCACATTTCACAAGCGTATAGTAGGGTTGGTATAACAGCCGCATGATATACTTGAAGTGTGGTGGTTTTTCTTATACCTCTTCTGTTCCATTCATTGTTTCGTAATATACCAAATACAGCACTAACTTTTACCAGCCTATTGTTAATTTCCACATCGAAATTGACATCCCGAAAGAGAGTGCTTCCAGGGTAAGTAAGATTGTCGACTACTTGCAGTTTTTCCTCATTGACGACGATGGAAGTAACTGTACGGTGGCTATGTGATGTTGCTTGGTGCATGACTTCTGTTTTTTTGGTGTTAATAGTGAGACCAAAGTTGTTGCAAGCCTGTGAGAAGCGGTCTATGGTGCTCTGCATGTTTACGACAGAGTCAGCATGTATATATATATATATATATATATATATATATATATATATATATATATATATATATATATATATATATATATATATATATATATGTGTGTGTGTGTGTGTGTGTGTGGTGCGTGTGTTTCCATTTTAGAGGAATGAGGGGGTGGGTTGATTTTAAACCTCTCAATTTATCCGTGTATACAGGTCTACTCATTATAATAGCATAAATACTAGTAATAATAATAAATTGGCCCATACACCGTCTGGGACATAGATGTTACACAATGAGACATCGGCAGAAAAATGTCTCCAAACATTTCCCTCTGCCATGCGGAGGGGTGTAGAATAATCATGCCCTGACCATTCGTTAACGTTACAGATTCACATTACGTTCCCAGCCTTTCTTCCTTCCACCCTCGACAGTTCTTTGTAAAATAGTTTTAGACAGTGTGTAGTGTCTCGTTACATATCGAAACCAAACAAATGTATGCCATTTCAAAACTACCAAATCTAGTTCCTGATAACTTGCAAGTGTGTTTATTTGTTGGCGTGAAACATGTTTGTCTTAAGTTCTATATAGCTAATTCTTAGCAAATTCATGTATCACTTGTTTTCAAAAACCTGAATCCTTCTTTCTGTGTCTGCAATTAGTGTTCAACTTTCACATCCGTATATAAGTACAATTAGCACTAACGATCTGAATAGATTAATCTTAATGTAATACTGATCTTACTTCTCCAAATCATATTCAACCTTGTCAAAACAGCCATAGCCATCTCGAGTCTTAGCTTATTCTCAATTACCGAGTTGCCATCATGATATATTTGGGACCTGCTATATTTGAAGGAGCTAACTTCTTCAAGTCTGTGACCTTTTAACCAGTAATTTGTCGTATCTTGCTTAATGCCACTAGTCACCAATATCTTTCTTGATACCACTAGTCACCAATATCTTGCTTGATACCACTAGTCACCAATATCTTGTTTGATACCACTAGTCACCAATATCTTGCTTGATACCACTAGTCACGAATATCTTGTTTGATACCACTAGTCACCAATATCTTGCTTGATACCACTAGTCACCAATATCTTGCTTGATACCACTAGTCACCAATATCTTGTTTGATACCACTAGTCACCAATATCTTGATTGATGCCACTAGTCACCAATATCTTGCTTGATGCCACTAGTCACCAATATCTTGCTTGATGCCACTAGTCACCAATATTTTGCTTGATGCCACTAGTCACAATATCTTGCTTGATGCCACTAGTCACCAATATCTTTCTTGATACCACTAGTCACCAATATCTTGCTTGATACCACTAGTCACCAATATCTTGTATGATACCACTAGTCACCAATATCTTGCTTGATACCACTAGTCACCAATATCTTGTTTGATACCACTAGTCACCAATATCTTGCTTGATACCACTAGTCACCAATAACTTGTTTGATACCACTAGTCACCAATATCTTGCTTGATACCACTAGTCACCAATATCTTGCTTGATACCACTAGTCACCAATATCTTGTTTGATACCACTAGTCACCAATATCTTGTTTGATACCACTAGTCACCAATATCTTGCTTGATACCACTAGTCAGCAATATCTTGTTTGATACCACTAGTCACCAATATCTTGCTTGATACCACTAGTCACCAATATCTTGCTTGATACCACTAGTCACCAATATCTTGTTTGATGCCACTAGTCACCAATATCTTGATTGATGCCACTAGTCACCAATATCTTGCTTGATGCCACTAGTCACCAATATCTTGCTTGATGCCACTAGTCACCAATATCTTGCTTGATACCACTAGTCACCAATATCTTGCTTGATGCCACTAGTCACCAATATCTTGCTTGATGCCACTAGTCACCAATATCTTTCTTGATACCACTAGTCACCAATATCTTGCTTGATACCACTAGTCACCAATATCTTGCTTGATGCCACTAGTCACCAATATCTTTCTTGATACCACTAGTCACCAATATCTTGCTTGATACCACTAGTCACCAATATCTTGTATGATACCACTAGTCACCAATATCTTGCTTGATACCACTAGTCACCAATATCTTGTTTGATACCACTAGTCACCAATATCTTGCTTGATACCACTAGTCACCAATAACTTGTTTGATACCACTAGTCACCAATATCTTGCTTGATACCACTAGTCACCAATATCTTGCTTGATACCACTAGTCACCAATATCTTGTTTGATACCACTAGTCACCAATATCTTGCTTGATACCACTAGTCACTAATATCTTGTTTGATACCACTAGTCACCAATTTCTTGCTTGATACCACTAGTCACCAATATCTTGCTTGATGCCACTAGTCACCAATATCTTTCTTGATACCACTAGTCACCAATATCTTGCTTGATACCACTAGTCACCAATATCTTGTTTGATACCACTAGTCACCAATATCTTGCTTGATACCACTAGTCACCAATATCTTGTTTGATACCACTAGTCACCAATATCTTGCTTGATACCACTAGTCACCAATATCTTGCTTGATACCACTAGTCACCAATAACTTGTTTGATGCCACTAGTCACCAATATCTTGTTTGATACCACTAGTCACCAATATCTTGCTTGATACCACTAGTCACCAATATCTTGTTTGATGCCACTAGTCACCAATATCTTGTTTGATACCACTAGTCACCAATATCTTGCTTGATACCACTAGTCACCAATATCTTGCATGATACCACTAGTCACCAATATCTTGCTTGATACCACTAGTCACCAATATCTTGCATGATACCACTAGTCACCAATATCTTGTTTGATACCACTAGTCTCCAATATCTTGCTTGATACCACTAGTCACCAATATCTTGCATGATACCACTAGTCACCAATATCTTGCTTGATACCACTAGTCACCAATATCTTGCTTGATACCACTAGTCACCAATATCTTGCATGATACCACTAGTCACCAATATCTTGTTTGATACCACTAGTCACCAATATCTTGCTTGATACCACTAGTCACCAATATCTTGCTTGATACCACTAGTCACCAATATCTTGCTTGATACCACTAGTCACCAATATCTTGCTTGATACCACTAGTCGCCAATATCTTGCTTGATGCCACTAGTCACCAATATCTTGCTTTTATCAACGCAAGCATACATACCATGTATCCTAATAAGTATACATTCTTCTTAATCCACACGAAATATGTAAACTGTGTTTGTCTTATGTTGATGTTATTTGTATGCTAGCATACGTTATTCTCTGTGGTTGCCATTATGTTATCGGCTCAGTGAATTTCGCCAAAAGCAAAATTCTCTTTGTTTGAGTTCTATTGTGATACTCTCTATGCTTAAAATATGTAACAGGAAATAAGAAAAAATCGCCGTCGGACTGCAGATTCTTTTATGTTTTTTGTTGTTTTTAGAATGTTGTGTCAAGTGAAAGACGCATCCAATCAATCTCTTGATCTGTATTAATTAGACCGTTCTGTCGTGTGAAGAACACATGCGCTCACTCAAAAGAGTGAAATTAATTGCATTAATTATATCCCTGTGCCTTGTGAAAAACACATGCGCTTACTCTCTTAATTCTTAGTGTTCAGACTGTTGTGTCGTGTGAAGAATACATGTGCTTACTCTCTTGACTTGTATTAATTAGATCGCTGCGGGGTGTGAAGAACACATTCACTTTCTTTACTTGTATTGATTAAACCGTTCTGTCGTGTGAAAAAAACACATGCTCTTTACTCTATTGACCTGCATTAATTAGACAGTTATGTCGTGTATAGAATACATGCTCTTATACTCTTGAAATACATTAATTAGACATTTGTATCGTGTGAAGAACACATGCGCCCAATCTCCTGACTTATATTTATTATACAGCTGTGTAGTGTGAATAATATATCTGCGTTGGAGATCAGACTAGCATATGTCAGACCTATGTATTTTTTGTGATCGGATTTCATAGAACATGATCGAGTAATACGCTCTAAAGATACGTACAATTATAATTCTGAGAGCATTTTACGATCTTGTTATTCACTACGTGTGGTCACTTCTAAAATGGATGTCATACATTGCTACATAAGTGTGTTTCTGATAATCTGGGTTTTGTCGACTGGACATTCGATGGGTAAGCATTCTGTACGACATGTGGCACCCACACAGAAGGCTCGACTCACCGGACTTGCGAGGTAAATACATCTGTTGTTTTCCAATTAGTAGATTATAGTTAGTAAACTAAGTTTTCAGATTTACAGTACTTTAATGGTGGCTATAGATATCGTATCAATGCACAAAGTACCAGTATAAACAGCAAGACTAAGATTTCAGTGATTGGGAGACTACAATGCAACAACAGTAATTTAAGTAAATATTGACAATAATAGGACATGCATAAGAGAGCTACTTTCCGTAAAATTTTGACCAATATAAATGAAGATATCTGCTTGGTAGAATCTTTTTCTTCTTCTGTGATCAGTTTCCTATGCACAGAGGTCTGAATAGGATGGTGGACCTCCTCCATAAATTCAGTCGTCAGCAGCAGGTCCTCACGATTGCCCCACAGAGGCATCTTCAGATATGTCTCTTGGGACCATATTTTAGTTCTCAAGTTATTGAAGAGTGGATATCTCTGCAGAATGTGTGTGTGGGGACAATTTTGGTTTTGGTCAGTGTGGAAAGACTTTATTTTGTGGAGATGTGCTAGGGAATCCTAAAAATTGTGTCTTGCTGAGATATGCACAGCTTTAGAATGGGGTACTGTGGAAAGTTGCTGCCTGTTCTCTGACTCCAAGTATGTTTGTATTTTTGTTTGATAAGTTTGCTTCAGAGAATGAAATTCTGTACTGGAGTTGATCATTTTTTCCACCTGCCTTTGCCAGCCTGTCAGCTTCCTCATTTCCTGCAATTCCACAGAGCGTAGGGATTCACTGCAGTACAACTTTATTGTTAGCAGACAGTTGATATAAAAGTTATACATTAGTTTTTAGAAGATATTTAGGTTCATGTTGGATGATCTGAAGTTGAAGTACTGAAATGCAGTCGATCAACAAGACTATGTTAACTCCGTTGAGTCTCTGTTTCTCTAGAACCTTTCATGTTTTTCAGATTGCTTGTAGCTCTGCCCTATATGTTTGTTGATAATTTGCCTTTAGCGATTGAGAGTTCTTATGTTGGGGTGTTTGGTGTATTAGTACCTCAGCTCATCCTTTCTATATTGCATTCTCTGATGATCCATCTGTGAAGACATGCATCCACTGTGAGATGGGGTATTAGTACAGGGTATCTAGTTGATCAAGTGTTTTTGCTTTGAGAGCAATCAGGGTTTCCATAGTTTTACTCTCACTGCCTGTGATTGTACGTTTTGCAATATATGTGGATGAGGCATCCACTGTGAGATGGGGTATTAGTATTGGGTATCTAGTTGATATAGTGTTTTTGCTTTGAGAGCAATCAGGGTTTCCATAGTTTTACTCTCACTGCCTGTGATTGTACGTTTTGCAATATATGTGGATGAGGCATCCACTGTGAGATGGGGTATTAGTATTGGGTATCTAGTTGATCAAGTGTTTTTGTTTTGAGAGCAATCAGGGTTTCCATAGTTTTACTCTCACTGCCTGTGATTGTACGTTTTGCAGTATATGTGGATGAGGTATCTGTGATGTTGTGGTGATATGCTTCTAATTGTTTCCATTCTCCGTATTGTTGGTGTTAACTTCTTCATCTGTTTTCATAAATGTTTTTGGTACGTGATTGAAGCTGTGTCTTTTCAGTTTTTTTTTGTTAGTTCATGTATTATGCATAGGGTGATGTTTCAGACATCTACATTTTTCAGTGAATATTGTGGTTTTCTGATCCCTGCTGTGGGTTAGATTTTGTAATATTTCTGTTGCTTCCATTGCCGCTATATGTTTTCACCTAGTCCTCCTGTAATAATTTGGATACCTGTATTCTGAATTTTGTCCAGCTTCTGAAGATTGATATTTGCTGCTGATGCATATATGATCAAACCATATTCCAGAACTGGACGAAAATGACCTACATATACTTGTTTTATGGTTTTTATGGCAGCTCCATAATCTGTCCCAAATAGTTTTTTTCATTATTTGTAGTCTGCGTGTGGTTTTTTTTCTGCCTCTTCAATGTGCGATCCCCATATGCCTCTTGTCATGTTTTAATTCCAGTTAGACTGAGTTGTTCTCTGTTGGGAGTGGGATATTGACTACTGTGAGAGTATAACTTTCAGGTTTTGTGGGGAGGGTGAAGAATGTGGTGACGGACTTGCTTTTGTTTATTTGAACATTCCAGGTTGTTGCCCACTTTTCAACTTTGTTTATTGCCTCCTGCATTCTAACTTTTATTACTCCATTGTATGTTAATTGGGTCCAGAGGGCAAAATCATGTGCACGGAGAGCTCTATGTAGGTATTGAGAGCTCTATGTAGGTATTGGTGTGAATAGTTGTGGTAGATCATCTATGTAAATTATGAAGAGTGCGGGGAGTAGATCTCTCACTTGTTGGATGCCTTCTGTTATGTGAGTGCGGGGAGTAGATCTCTCACTTGTTGGATGCCTTCTGTTATGTGAGTGCGGGGAGTAGATCTCTCACTTGTTGGATACCTTCTGTTATGTGAGTGCGGGGAGTAGAGCTCTCACCTGTTGGATACCTTCTGTTATGTGAGTGCGGGGAGTAGATCTCTCACTTGTTGGATGCCTTCTGTTATGTGAGTGCGGGGAGTAGAGCTCTCACCTGTTTGATACCTTCTGTTATGTGAGTGCGGGGAGTAGATCTCTCACTTGTTGGATACCTTCTGTTATGTGAGTGCGGGGTGTAGGGCTCTCACCTGTTGGATACCTTCTGTTATGTGAGTGCGGGGAGTAGAGCTCTCACCTGTTGGATGCCTTCTGTTATGTGAGTGCGGGGAGTAGATCTCTCACTTGTTGGATGCCTTCTGTTATGTGAGTGCGGGGAGTAGAGCTCTCACCTGTTGGATACCTTCTGTTATGTGAGTGCGGGGAGTAGATCTCTCACTTGTTGGATACCTTCTGTTATGTGAGTGCGGGGTGTAGGGCTCTCACCTGTTGGATACTTTCTGTTATGTGAGTGCGGGGAGTAGAGCTCTCACCTGTTGGATGCCTTCTGTTATGTGAGTGCGGGGAGTAGATCTCTCACTTGTTGGATGCCTTCTGTTATGTGAGTGCGGGGAGTAGATATCTCACTTGTTGGATGCCTTCTGTTATGTGAGTGCGGGGAGTAGATCTATCACTTGTTGGATGCCTTCTGTTATGTGAGTGCGGGGAGTAGATCTCTCACTTGTTGGATGCCTTCTGTTATGTGAGTGCGGGGAGTAGAGCTCTCACTTGTTGGATGCCTTCTGTTATGTGAGTGCGGGGAGTAGATCTCTCACTTGTTGGATGCCTTCTGTTATGTGAGTGCGGGGAGTAGATCTCTCACTTGTTGGATGCCTTCTGTTATGTGAGTGCGGGGAGTAGATCTCTCACTTGTTGGATGCCTTCTGTTATGTGAGTGCGGGGAGTAGATCTCTCACTTGTTGGATGCCTTCTGTTATGTGAGTGCGGGGAGTAGATCTCTCACTTGTTGGATGCCTTCTGTTATGTGAGTGCGGGGAGTAGATCTCTCACTTGTTGGATGCCTTCTGTTATGTTGACCATTTTGATTTTCATTCCCTGGAGTTGACTCTTGCATATTTACCATGTAGGAAGCTTTCTATCCACTCAGGCTTTTTACCGTCAATTATTTTCTGGGTAAATTTTAACATACAACGCTGTGATAAATTCCTCGAAAGCAAAGGTCTTCTGCTACTCCTTAAATAATAATCTGGTCAGTGACACCTGTCGGCTGTCAGTTGCATGGGCTCACTCATTGAAAGAACACAGGACTTTAAAAACCTTGGGATAATCTTTGATAGATGTCTTTCATTTAACAAACACGTCACAAATATGATTCAGAAGGCTAACATAGGGATCAGTGTTATTAAGGTTATCGAGAACTTGGACATGTAGCAATGGGTACTTCTATTACTTCTACATGTGATGGTTCTATCATATGGATGGCAGAGGCTGAAGACACACTACGAAAAGTACGTGAATTTAAAGACATAGGAAAGGGCAGTGATTGGTGGAGGTAGGCACTGTGAAGAAATCACTGACTAATGTAATAATACAAATTGGTTAAAGCGTATCGAAAATGGACTGGTGTCAGAGCCCAGGCTACAGTGCATGAACTCGCCAAGGTAGACTCGAAACCACAAAACATAATTATATACACAGATGGCTCCGTTAACAGAAACACAAATAAAAGTGGTTGTGGTTTTGTTGCCTAGGGAAACGGCGTGAAGTTGGTTGAGAAATCTTCAGCATATTCTACTGTCACATCGAGCATGATGATGGAGATAGAGGGAGTTACAGCAGCACTTAATTGTTTGATAACGGATACATCAACACACTCGGTATTAATCACAGACTCTCAAAGCATGCTGCGCAAGAAAGAAAAGTTCATACTGAGAAAAGAATGGTGGGACTTATTGAACAACTCAATTGTCTAGAGCATTACATGGATATACTGCCCTGGTCATGCTGAGATCAGAGGATACGAGAGAGCAGATTTATTCGCAGACAATGTGGCGATAGATAGAACATTGTTTAGAGATATAAAGCAGACTTAATGAAGGCAGAAATAAATTCATTTCAAGATGAAGGCTGAGAACGTGCTCATGCAGAGAATGTTAGAAATATGAGTATCTAGAGGTTAGGAATGAAAAATTATTTTTGTTCGAAAGTCCCGAAGATCACACAATCAACATCTGATCTGGAATCTGAGTCTACATACATTGGGATGGCTGCTGGAACGGAGGGCGGAGCACTTATGGGAGTGCTGTGAAGCCAGTTTCTAATTAAAAAATCAAGAATCGTCCTCGTATTCGAGAAAAAAAGCAGTCTAAGCCAAATTCGAATGACACCAGTTGGCTACACATAGAGAACTGAGGCTTGAATAGTGTTTCCTAACGTGGGGCCCACGCCCCACAGGGTGCAATTTGATTATTCAATGGGGCAATTCGCTCAAGTTGTAATTAGGCGTTATTTAGGAACAATTATATTTGTTACTCTAAAAACATATGTATATGCTACATGTGGGGGGGGGCATCATAAAAAAGACTTAGTTGGGGCATTGTAAAAGAAAGGTTGGGAAACACTGGTCTAAAACATCACAACAGGGCACAATAGACTTTGTTATCGCCTTTATTAAGCTAGATTTATTCGAAACTTCTCTTCCGAGATAAACATAATCGATCCAATGCAAATCTATGCTTACTGTCTCCACCCTGTAGGCTGTTAACATGTTTAACCCTGTAAACTCAAGTGGCATAATGGGTGATAAACCGTCACGAATGAAAGTCAAAACCTAGCAGGCCGTGCTTGACGATGGTCTAGAAGACCATGAGAAGAATATTATGCGCGTGCGAGTTAAATGCACATGTCAAGACCCAGACTGAACGATTTTGGCGAATACTAAGGGAGTAAGAGATACGATAACGAAGCAACCCAACAGGCACTCGAATGATACGTATTCAATGTCTAACACGACAATACAAAGAAAACTCGCGGATTATTCTAAGAACACAGAAGGTATTTAAGTCATCATCTTAAAAGGGAAATGATTCGCGTTACCCAGATCTCCAAGAGGAAGTATGTGTATGAAAGAATGCAAGATAGCACTAGAACTACCATCCCAATGGACATATGAAGCAAGAGCTAACCGTCGTATTTCCATGACATCAACACAAACACATACGAAAGAACCACATACAACTCTCTCGTGTGTGTTCTATGCCAACGCATGGAGTTGTAGAGAAATGTTCCTCAATATTTGCTGGTCCAAGTTCAGTGACAATTGTCTTTTTCCGAGTGTTCCTCTTCAGCTGTGTTCGTACTCTTTATTCTGTTAGATTAAGTATACTTCAGCTATGTTCGTACTCTTTATTCTGTTAGACAAAGTATACTTGTGGGAACACAACAAAGCATAATTCAGCTGTGTTAGTACTCTTTATTCAGTTAGACAAAGTATGCTTGCTGGAACAAATCAAATGATCTATTTTTTGTTAGATAAAGTGTACTTGTGGGAACAAATCACAGTGATCTATTTATATTATATCTAATTAAAGACAGATATGGATAGTACGTTGGTACGTTGTATTTGTGGTCCCCCAGAAAAAGCTGTGACCCCCCTTCCACCGAGTTGTGATCGATATGTTACCCGTCGAAAACCACAAGTCTAAAGGGATAAATGTACTACTTTTTTAATATTCGGAATAAAGATTACATGATATGGTTATTTGTTACTGATCGTGAGGTTATAATTTCACATCGCCTGGAATGGAAAGAAAGTAAGGAGAGGAAACCTATGAGTAGTAGCAGCGAATAGCATATATGAAAGCTTTCTTATTCTGGAAAATGTTATGAATTACAGCGAGCTGGATGCACGTTAAGTCGGGGAATGTGAGTTGCGCCTGGGGAGTATGCATTGTCTGGAAAATGTAGATGTCAAAACGAGAAGACGATGTGGCAGACACTTCTGGAAATAACATCTTGGTTTATTGAATGGCGTCAAAAATGAAAACTACTTTGGGGAATAAGTGGAAGAAATGAAGGAGTTTATCCGATGTGATGGGTGCAGATATTTGAGAGTGGAGAAGAAAGATAGATTGCTATACTAGAAACATATTTATTATAAAGAGAATTATAACAGATTATGTGTGTGCGTGCATGCGAACGCATGTGTGTGCGTGAGAGAGAGAGAGAAAGATAACGATGAATATAGGATATATGTAAGAGGAAGGGAGATATTGGATACGAGAAGAAAGGGAATATGAAAGAAGGTTATACGTACGAAAAATAGAGATAATGCAGTGAAGAGAGTAAGAATATATGTATAGGAAAGATGGATATTGATTGAAGGGAAGAGAACGGTCCTAATGTAAGAATATATGTATGGGAAATAGAGATATTGCTTCAAGGGAAAAGATCAAGGACGGTAGAAGGAAATTTGTCTTATTGCAGAAAAGTTTGGACACACGGCCGACATTAGATTAAATATGACACTTGTGCTAATATATGACGGAATGAATGCTCTATTGCTAATATATGACCGAGTGAGTACTCTTGTGCTAATATATGATCGATTAAGTACTCTTATGCTAAGATATGACAGAGTGAGTACTCTTGTGATAATAATTTTTATATTTTTTTTCACTCGCTGGTTTAAAACATTAAATAATTTTCATAATGCTGGTCAATGGAACGAGTCAAGGATTGTGACACAGTCATATGTTAGTTCTGGGGTACTATTTAATCTATGGTCGGTCATGGTGGAAGTACACGTTTTACTGAAATCCGGAATGAATCCAGCAATTGAAATCTGACCGGAAAAAAATTATTTAAAATAACTAGATACATCGATAAGAAAGCTCCTGAAACATAATGTAATACTCATAAGGACAAGTCTTTAAAAAATTTCCCGACACAATAAAGAAGCTTTTTCTTAGCCTCTCCAACCTTAAAAATACTATGACAATCTCTGGTTTTTAAGAATTCTTGTCAAATAACAGAACAAGATGTTGACGTGTAATGGCGGATCAACTCACGGGGAGATCGAAGTACTTATAGACATTCCATGTGTGATTTGATAATGATATGATAACTTACTAACTACATAGCTAGATAACTAAATTACAAACACATTAATTAACTTACTAAATTACTAAATAATTAACGACAATATTTAACTGACTTCTGATAACAGAACCCATTAACTAATTCACTAACATACGAACGACGTAATCAACGTACTAAATGAATGATTAACTAACATAATTACAAATTAACTAGTTAACTAAAGATTCATTGCTTTATACGCATATTCTGAGAGAGTGACATTGAGTAACACTCATATGTTGAGAGAGTGTGATACCGTGACAGACTGAGAGTGACATTGAGAGACAGGCATATGTTAAGAGAGAGACATTGAGTTATTGACACAGTTTAAGAGAGAAACAGAGAGAGACATTGAGTAACATACATATGTTAAGAGAGAGACATTGAAAAACATACATATGTTAAGAGAGAGACATTGAAAAACATACATATTTTAAGAGAGAGACATTGAGTAACATAAACATATATTTAGAGAGAGACATTGAGTAACATAAACATATATTTAGAGAGAGACATTGAGTAACATAAACATATATTTAGAGAGAGACATTGAGTAACATAAACATATATTTAGAGAGAGACATTGAGTAACATACATATGTTAAGACAGAGACATTGAGTAACATACATATTGTTTGTTTGTTTTGCGTTCGCTCCATTGTAACCATCATGGATATCCGTGCGATTTCCGCCGGGAGCGTGGTTACATTGTGCCACCGTTATGCGCCTTGTAGGCCTAGAACATCCGATTTCGGCATGCCTTGACAATTCGGGTGGGCTACCCTTAGCCTGTGCCAGCCTCTATATCTGTCTCCAGTCGCGCATAGTGGCTACTCTTCGCCCAGACGATGTTTTCTCTCGTCTGACTCGCACGAGGTGTTCCACTGTCTATGAACTTGCCTCGTGTAATTGGACGTGCTGTGCCTGTGCCCATTGGGTACTGAACCGTTTCTCATCCGTGAGCCTGGTTCCTTAAGGGGAAGAACTCAACAGAGGAGTTGAACCCTGGCTCTTTCGCCCTCTTAGCCGAGGTGTCATTCACCGGCATCGTGTACCCCTTGTCCAAGTTCAAGTCTCACACCACGCGTTTGAGAGCAAGGCGTTCTCGAGCTGAGCGTCCTTGTCACAATAGCGCCTGAGCCCATCAGGTACTGAACGCTTTCTCTCTTCAAGTGTATTTCCGGTGTAGGAAAACCTGACAGTAGAGTTGGGCCAGGGCTAAATCGTTGTCCCTTTTGTGCCTGAGCCCATCGGGTACGCAACCCTTTCTCTCTGCAAGTGTATTTCCGGTATAGGAAACCTTGACAGTAGAGTTGGACCAGGACTACCATCGTTGTCCCTTTCTTGCCTAAGTCCATCGGGTACAGAACCCTTTCTCTTCGCGAGCATATTTCCGGTTTAGTAAGGCTCGACATTAGATTTGGATTAGGTCTGCTTGCTTTAACAGCCGCCAATGGATGGGTATTGGTCTCTGTCTGTGAGGAACACAGGTAACTAGATGCTCGTCTCGAGCTGACGGAGCTTGTAGTTCACCTTTCCTAGAGACTTTTCACTTTCTATTTGCAGTTCGCGCTGCCTCTAGCGCTGTTCTGCTCTTTCATTGTTTCATTGTACTCGGTATGAAATCTATTTGTCTCTCGCCATGCATCCACCTTTAAGTGCATTTTACATTGACCGCCCCTCCAATGTTCGGACTGGACTGACTAGCTTCACTGTATGTCGACTGTGTCGCTATTTGTGGTGATGCTGGTGGTGTCGGAGATATTGTCTGTCTCTTGTGCAGTCAAATATCTTTCCATCTGCTACCTCCACATTCTCGGACACGATCCCCAAATGATTTGGCCAGAATCAGCTCGAGCTGCTGTATGTCTGTTGGGATCTTGGTTATCTGCTAACCCTGGGTCCGCATAGAGCAATGCGTTCCTTTGCACCCCAGTAACATACATATGTTAAGAAATAGACATTGAGTAACATATATATATTTAGAGAGAGACGTTGAGTAACATACACATATATTTAGAGAAAGACAGTGAGTATCATACATATGTTAAGAGAGAGAGAGGGAGAGAGAGAGAGAGACAGGTTGCGTGAGAATCACTACGTTAGAAACATAACATAACATAATTTGAGATGAGAATAATTGATTGAAATAGAGGGTAATTTTTAGCGTCAATAAGGCTTTACATATAATTAAAGAAATAAAGTATCAGAAATGAGAGACATGGAGAGATAATGAGACATGGTATTTTGCTTGTAACTGCATGAAATAGGTCTGAACTCCCATCATATTAACCACTATGCAACAATGAAACGATAATACATAATATTCGTTCATTGTGATGCCTTCTGTGAAAGCACGCAGCACCTCATCTATATAACTAAACTTTCGCAATTTCTGATATAGTCGTACCTTCCTAAGCATAACACTTCACTCAGAGTAGACAGATACCTATCGGTAAGAATTAAGCTTTGGATATCAATCCATAGTTAAAAACGGACACATTATATAAAGCGTGTTTGCGACAAACACGATCAAACAATACAGCGTTGACAGTTAATTATTTACTACACGTGAGTACGCTATGTAATTGCACAAGAACTCATGCATCAGCAGTGTGTGCAATCAGTAACAGATGTTCACAGGTTGCAAGCTGTATTAGGTGTCACAAAGATATCTGATTAGGTATGTTTTATGTATATGATGTTTCTATACACATACACGTTTCATGTCAACATCAATTCATTCATTTAAAGCATACCTTCCATGAACAAGAAACAGATTTCTAAACTCTCCCTTGGTATAGCGCGAACGTTGTATGCCTCACAAGACAGAAACAGCCAATGAATATATGATATATTTATATACTAACATATTTATATAATGACACACAGATAGATGCTTATATATATATATAAAATGTATTGCTAACGTTTATTTTTTGTAATTCTACATCTATTATATATTAATGTTTGGCTCAGAAACATGGACAATGAACAAACAAGATAAGACTAATATGCATTTAAGATATGTATATGCATATATAAGAATAGGGAGAACATGATAGAAAGAGAAGAAAACAACTAAGAATTGTTAACGAAATGTTGTTTGAAAATATAATTATTAAAGGAAAAAAAAGATCAAACAAATAAAGTATTTGGGATATATTAAAATATATGACACCTTGTTGAAGACCTTAGTTGAGGGTAGAGAGAAAGATATGCAAGCGATAGAAACAGATAGATAACAGTTGGAGAGAAACATCACGTGATTGATATGCTGCAGTCTAGCAGAGTGAACCACCATGGCAGAAGACAGGAGATATTGGAATTCTGTTGCAACCAATCTTTGTTACAGAGACGGCATTTGATGATTATATGGTTCAGTTTTGTTGCAAGTTTTGTTAAAATCTACAAAATATAGTGTAGTGCTCAAAAACTACAGCCACCATCTTCCATACGTGGTAGTAATAGAACATGACATTAACGCAATACAACAAGTAGCAGAAAATATACAGTAAAACATTGGTACCACATTCTGTCACATAATAACTGAAAACATAGTGTAAAACATCGGTACCACATTCTGTCACATAATAACTGAAAACATTGTGTAAAACATCGGTACCACATTCTGTCACATAATAACTGAAAACATAGTGTAAAACATCGGTACCACATTCTGTCACATAACTGAAAACATAGTGTAAAACATCGGTACCACATTCTGTCACATAATAACTGAAAACATAGTGTAAAACATCGGTACCACATTCTGTCACATAATAACTGAAAACATTGGTACCACATTCTGTCACATAATAACTGAAAACATAGTGTAAAACATCGGTACCACATTCTGTCACATAATAACTGAAAACATAGTGTAAAACATCGGTACCAACATTCTGTCACATAATAACTGAAAACATTGTGTAAAACATTGGTACCACATTCAGTCACATAATAACTGAAAACATTGTGTAAAACATTGGTACCACATTCAGTCACATAATAACTGAAAAACATTGTGTAAAACATCGGTACCACATTCTGTCACATAATAACTGAAAACATATTGTAAAACATCGGTACCACATTCTGTCACATAACTGAAAACATAGTGTAAAACATCGGTACCACATTCTGTGACATAATAACTGAAAACATAGTGTAAAACATCGGTACCACATTCTGTCACATAATAACTGAAAACATAGTGTAAAACATCGGTACCACATTCTGTCACATAATAACTGAAAACATAGTGTAAAACATCGGTACCACATTCTGTCACATAATAACTGAAAACATTGTGTTTTCTCCCAAAACTTTCTCTACCACAACTAAATGAGAAGCCTCTTTTATATGAAAGGTAAAGGTGGGTCAAATGGCAGAAATCTCCCATGGGGAATCGAGATTACTCTTCATGTACTAACACGCAATAGTGTCAGAATACTAAAATAGCAATTGTTGAAAAATATTAAGCAACCGTTAGGTGGCGTGAAAGTTCTCTTTTTTGCTGTGCGGTACTTTCCCCAACTACTCATGCCTCAGCTATCCATTTACAGCTATTGGAGGAGCGGTCACATGCGGCTAGAAATCACGATCGGATTTGTGTTTGTCCGGACTTGGTTTCGAATATGCTGTACCCCGGTAATAGCAAACAAGTTCACTAACAACTAGGCTACCCCGCTTCTCTTTACAATTGTATTTTTATTTCTTATGACCACCCCCCTCCTCCCATATTTCAATTGTTCTAGGGAACATTATAATACAGTAGAACCGCTAGGAGGGGACCTATTAAAATACTAGAAAAAACTAGCAGCCCGCGTAAGGTCTGAAGGGCGCACAGTTAGAAAACAGTAGCTGGTGTTGTAATTAATGCAGTGAGTGATGCTGCTTTCTTTTAAAGACCAAAGATGTGTTATTCAGTAAAGATCCACTGTATAAGAATTTGAAATGTTGTTATGACATCTTATTCGAGGTTGGATGTTTTACGTCCTATTTGAAGGCATATATTTCTGTTACGTGCCCGAGGTGACATACCGCTAGGTAGGCAGAACAGTTCTCTATTGACGTTGTTGTTGCTGGTGTCAATATCCAGTTACCGTAGAGTGGATCCACTCGTGCAAGAAGCTCAATGTCTTTCTAACTAAGTGCAGGTCTTATGCAGATGACTTAGTGACATACAGTGAGTTAGTAACTGTTAATGTTATGTTAAATAATTTTTTTCTGGCAGTTGGGAGTCAAATAAGGTTTTTGAATGTTTTGTTGGGTTCAGGGCAGTATCTACGCATGATCAATTAAAGGTGTTTGATACAGTTTAATTGGCTATTTGATTCTCGCATGTCGTATATTTGAAACGGAAAGATAACAGGATTAGCATATATTACATAATGTGTTAATGGTGTATTTATCATTTGGTCGTCTCATTTCACTAATACATTTCGGCCAGTCAGCCCATTTACCCCTCTGTTCTGCCGAATATCTCTTGTGCTGTTTCTGAGAATCTGTGTGACTGTTCTCATGCCACATTATTTCCCTTTGCAGTCTTATGGGGCGTTTTATGCTTGTTTGTCTACTGTTTAAGTCGTATGACTGTAGAATAAACCGTCTATATTTCTTCTTCACTTAGATATCAAACATGTATCTTGCGATATTCAGTTAATTGTATAATTTCGTCAATTTTCTTGCAGACAACAAGTTCTGGAATTCCTCATCACAAATTCCTCGTATAACTCAAGGATAGCACCGGATTACAATCAAGGTCAGGTAACTTCATGTCTTCATGACTGTCATAAATACAGCGACCTGTCATTCATATGAGATCATTCATATTCCAGTAATTCTTAAATATTAGACCTAAATGAAATAGAAGTTATGAAAATTAAAGTCGGCAAAACCATTGGATATAACAATAGATAACACCAAAGTGAAACAATTTTTGGTATAACAAGAGTTTAAATATCTAGGCTGGATTTTTTTCCCCCAAAAAGGAAGACTAAACAGAGAAATAGAAGCAAGGTGCCAGAAAGCAAACACAGTGTTCTACTAACTTTCACCATTACTTCTTCACCCAAAGATCAAGATGGGAATTTTAAAAAAAAGATAATATCTACAATTTTTATACCAACACTCTGCTACCATTTTCTTCTTCTTCTCGTTCGCAGTTTGACATGTCTACACAGCAAGTCTGGTTTTCTGAATAAATGCCGCTGTATTTGAAAACTCCTTGATGCCCCCATTCAGCTGTCTCTTAACTGTTCTTCCCTTAACTGGTTTAGTGTCGTGCAGTCTTGCAGGATATGTTAAGTGGTCTGTGCTGACTGCTCACATGTACATAGAAGTCATATACCCAGTCTTAGTCTATTTAAGTTGTTGTTTAGTCTGATGTGTCCTGTTTTGAGTCGGAAGATAACAACCTGCGCAGCTCTATCGAGATAGTGATAGTTGGTCTTTTGAGTGGTCGAATTTTCTGATAGCTTAAATTTGGAGCCTCTTTTCTTGGTAGGTGATTTCTTGGACTTTTTGCTTCTGTGATGCTTCATTCTTTGTCAACCTATCTGACTCTTCATTTCCTGGTATGCCAGTGTGGAATGGTATCCACTGTAGCATTACCTTTCTTTCGCTGCTCACTTCGTGTATGGCTTGCTTCAGGTTCGGGGGTGTGTCGCTGTCATTGGTTTGTAGGACAGACATTGCATCAGTAAGAAACTGATCCGTTGGTATATACTTGTATCCACGCTTCTTTGAGGCACATATCTTTAATCATGTTGCATACTACATTTTCTTTGGGAGAGTATTAAGTTATATCATAGTGTAGTTGTTGTTTATGGTAAATCTGATAGTGACATTTTGATATTGCTCCCACAGAACTGGCAAAAATGTTGTTGTTATTTCTCTTGTTATGTCTTGTAGTTCTTCTTTACATTTTCTGTTTAGTTTCTTGGATCGATGAATGAAACTCATACTCTTCAGAGTTCCACTGGCTAGGTCACCGAATCTGGCCCTCATTGGATGCGATGGAATGCTCTTGTACTTTTCTGCATGGATCATGGTCTTAGTGCCCCGCCTGTATGGTAAAATGGTGATGTCTGTAATTTTTTCCCATTTCATTTATGGGAGAGGTCTTCATGGCACCTGTGATAATCGAAGTACTTCATTTTGTACATTGTTCATGGTTTGTAGATGGGAATTAGCTGCTGAAGTCCATGCTGTTTATTTGTATTCTGGTACAGGTCTAAATAAACCTGTATATACCTTCTTTAAGTTGTGGCGTTGCCCTCAGCTTGTTTCTGCCAGATTCCTGAGTATGGCAAGTTTCTTTATTTCCTCTGCTTCTATTATCTTAATGTGGGGCTTCCATTTCAGTCTCTTATCTAGTGTAGTGCTCAAGTACACCGGCAGTTCTTTTATTTGCATATTACATTTCTAAGTTTTATCTCTCCTGCTTTGTCTGCATTTGACAGAGTGAAGAGTGTTTTTGAGTATTTTTCAGCACTGATCTTTACTATCAATGTATCTGCCGATGCTTCAATGTTGTCTACTACGTTTTGTAATTTAATGTTGGCGATCTTTAGATGTTCGTCTACACACCACACCACCATGTCCACATTAATGGCAGCTCTTGCACCTTTTAGCAGGTCGCAGATTAGATCGTTTATGAAAAAAAAAAGAAACATATTTGGAGACGGTACTGAGCCTTGATGAACTCCATGTTGTAGCAGAAGGTGTTTTGCTGTTGTAACATGCTATATTCACTCGTGTTTGCCGATTGTATAGGAAGGATCGTATCCAATTACTCATGTTACCCCTAATTCTATTTCATTGCAACATTACTAGCAGTCCATTTTTCCAGACTTCGTCGATAGCATTTTGGAGATCTACCCATAGAATTAAAACTCTATCCATAGAGTGAAAAAATGTCTTTTTATTCTTGAAATACATCTTCAATGATCTGAGACAGGAATGTTATTTGGTCTTGTGTGCTGTTACATTCTCTAAATTCAGCTTGTTCTGGGACCAATTGCTTCTCTGATTCTAGGTACAATTTCAGTCTTCTGTCGACTATCCTTTCCATTGTCTTGCAGGTATAATTGGTGAGACTTATTGGTCTGTAGCTGCCATGCTTCTGCGTGTCTGTGTCTTTCTTTATAATAAGACACATAGGCGCTTCTCTGTATGACTGCGATACATTGCCTGTTCTCCAGCTGTAATTGTATATCTGTAGTAATTTATATATTGCTGCATGTTCTATGTTCTATAGAATTGTACGCTCTTGAGAATTTCATTGGTGATGTCGTCCGGTCCTTATGGCTGCCAACTCAGACATAGTTTTAACAACTTCGCAGGAGAGAAAAATCGTTACATGTTAATTGACGTGTCTGAGAAAAGATGCAATGGTTACTAAACTAGATAAAATAATAAATGAAGAAATTAGGAAAAGACTTGGTTTAATATCATGTATTGAACTTACTGAAAAGTGACAAGTAAAATGTTACGGCCATCTTATGAGAATGAAACCAAACCAAATACTAATAAGTGCATATAGTAAAAGAATAAAGGGCAAAGGTAGCCCAAGAAAACGGTGGATAGAAAACATCAAGATAGCCTTGAACAAATAAGGACTTAGCGCAATCAAGGCGACATATCTGGCCTTGGAACGACACCTTTAGCTCACATCCTACACGTTACGGCAAGTGTGAATACGATCAACCATCATTCACCTACGGATATAGTAAATAGTCCAGTGTATCATCTGTTAGAGAGAGACCTACAATAACTACATTTTATCATGTCAATAAAAGAATTATCATGACTCGGCATCATCACTACATGCCGTCTCTGCAACGAAGGTTGGCTGCAACCGATCTCCAATATCCCTTATCTCTTGTCTTGGTGGAACATTCTCCTGGACTGCAACCTGTCCATCTTGTGATGTTACTTTCCCACTTTTATCTCTGCCTACTTCTTGTTTGCCTTTCTTCGACCTTACCCGTTAGGTCTTCAACAAGGTGTCATGTTTTTTAATATGTCCAAAATATTTTATTTGTTTGCTCTTTATTTCCATTAATAATTCTTTCTTCATACGCACTGTGGTTAGAAACTATTTGTTTGTTTTCTTCTCTTTCCATTAAGTTGTGTCTATTCTTCTATATATCCACATATAAAAGGCATCACTCTATTCTGTCATCTAGTTGTTTGTTTTTTGACAGTTTTTTTTCTGAGTCATACATTAATATAGAATAAATGTAGTGTTTTATAATTATCATGACTACAGATTTCCATATCCTTAATAGACTTAATATGTCTACATTTTCTTATATCTTTGACAGAACTAACATTGCTACATTTCAAAAAGTACTATGTTTTAGAGAACTAAGATTATTAGGTGTTGTCTTATGTTTGAAAGACGTACGATTATTATATGGTGTATGTTTGAGAGAACTGTATCTTTGTGTTTGTTTCAGTTTGTTATAACGTAACCAGTACGCTGTTTCACGTGATTTAAGACGTTACACGACACATATGTTATTGTTCTATGCAAGTCTACCACACCTGGTGTCTGTATGACATTAATTCGGGTGGGCTTTTGCAACCTTTGAAAGCAAATCTATCTATTCTACCTGCGATTATATCGTAGGTACTTTCTAGTCATTTAATATGAGATGATACAGAATAAGCCATTTAACGTCGGCCAACATTTTAAACATCTGTTACAGCAAATATTTCCTGCTGGTTTTTGCAATAAATAAATTTACATTTTTGTTTAATTTTAGAAATGAAATTGACATAGTGAAACCGCTGCTTACGTATGCACTTTCACATGTTTTAATATAATTACAGATCACGCGACCTTAGTAGATGTTCAAATTTACGTGAACAGTATCGATACTGTAAACGAACAATCCATGGTAAGTAGTCGTCAAGATCGGGATGCTATGTCAAATTATAATTTTAGTTAATGTTAACTAGTGTTACCAGATTTACTCTATTATATTGTGTTGGTTGGTTGCTGATCCAGCGGTCCATGGACTCATGCCCTTTTACCCAATGTCATTGTGTGATATATGCATGTGTTTGTGAGCTGTTGTTTTGTTCCATATAATGTGTTCCATTTATCTAGCCCTGGAAAGAAAAGCATTTTTCCTGATGTTCTCCAGCGCTGGGCATTCAAAAAGGTGGTAGTCAATAGTTTTATAGGGATGACTACACATTCGGTACACTGAAGTGTGTTGTAGTTGTATTCTGTTCATGTGATTGGTAAGCTGTACATGTTATATGCACAATCATTTGATGCTACTCTGGTCTTTCCTTACCAGGATGTTGATATTATCTTTAGGATTTGGGATGGTCATATATTTATAGATTTCCCTCTAAGTGTTTCCCATGGACCATCTGTTCATCCAATTTTTTTGTTCACATATTTCGACATCAGTTTAACTGCGTGATGGTTTGTTGTGTATATGGCTGTTCTTGTTGTGCTCCCTTCTTTGCTTGTATGTCTGCCTTGTCATTACCATGTGTGTTTGAGTGGTCAGGAATCCACTGCATAGCAATGCTGACTTCATAAGATGTAAGCAGCTGGTTTGCATGGTGATATATTTCAACTAGCTCAGGTTTACAATGTCCATCACATTCTAGTGTTTGAAGAGCAGACATAGAATCTGTAAAAATCACAATGTTTTGTACTTTTGATGGAAAGGCATAAAATATAGTTTTCAGGTGGTACAAGTCAACTTATAGTGCTATTATTTCAGCTTCATAGTTAGAACACATCTCCACACAAACATCAAACAATACATCAGATGTTTTGTCTGGATATTCTATATAGACACCATAACCTGCTTTGATGGTGGCTTTAAAAGCAGAGCCATCAGTATAGACATGAATCCATTGTTCTGGTTAGGTGTCTATTGTTTTCTGTGTTGCTTTCATAAGACTTACTGTGTCGGAACTGTTCGCTGCATTACCTCTTAATCGTGTCTTGATTTCCGGTAATTTAAAACTTGCGTGTAAAATTATATAGTGTAATATCGTCTATCAATGACCACGCAAAAGTTTTTTATTCCAGCGACCTGCTAGTCTGATTGATCTAAAGACAGACACTACATATTTAATGCAGGAATCATATCACAAACTAATGTGTCAGGAGTAATATAAATATGTACTCGTGATCTTATATCAACATTAGTGGGAAGAAAGCTTATATGATTTGACATGCCACACATGCAGCATGGCATTCGACATGACAACCAACAAACCACCAAACATGACAATCAACAAACCACCTAGCATGACAACCAACAATCCACCTAACATGACAACCAACATGCAACAAAACATGACAACCAACAAGCCACAAAACATGACAACCAACAAGCCACAAAACATGACAACCAACAAGCCACCAAACATGACAACCAACAAGCCACCAAACATGACAACCAACATGCAACAAAACATGACAACCAACAAGCCAAAAAACATGACAACCAACAAGCCACAAAACATGACAACCAACAAGCCACCAAACATGACACTAAATAAGACACCAAAAATGACGATTAACATGCCACTCAAATTGAGACCCAAGATGACGCTTAACATGTCACTCAAAATGAGACCAAACATGACGCTTAACATGTCACCCAACTTGACGCTTAACATGCCACTCAACATACCACTTAAGATGTCATCACAAATGGTGTTCAGCATTACATCCAATATGGCACACAACATAAAGATTTCATGTCACCCAACATGGCAAACAACATGCCACTTAACATGTCACCAAAAATGGCATCTAACATGACATCCATCATGCACCCAAAATGGCACCCAACATAGCGCTTAACATTCCACCTAGCATGACATTTAACATGTCGCCCGACATGACGCTTAATATGATACCCAACATGACACTCAACATCACGCTTAACATGTCACCCAACATGGCACCCATCATAACTCTTAACATACCACACACCATGACACACAACACGGCACCCACCATGACGCTTAACATGTCACTCAAAATGACACCCAACCTGACACCCTGTCTAAAACAATCTTACAGGGAATAAGTCTAGTGCAGAATGAACAGTGGGGAACAAAAGAAGATGAACTTCCAATATCAGACTATAATGGGTGATTGAACACATGTGTTCGCACCTCGGACATTAAAAGAAAATATTCTTCTTATACACTGTTGCCTCTTCTGCATAACCCACACGATCCTATTGGGTTCTTGTATAACCCACACGATCCTATTGGGTTTGTGCATACTATCAGTATCACAATAAACAGCGCTTGTATTATGACAGAGATGGATACTCTTCAAAAGAAAACAATAATATATAATATGATTGAATATATATATATATATATATATATATATACTATATATATATATATATAATATATATATATATATATATATATATATATATAATATATATATATATCAACGAAAAGTGGATACAGGAATATACTGATGGATCGACAACCAAAGCTGTAAAAAATGGAGGTTCTGAAGTACATATAAATTATTTACACACACAAAAAAAGGAAAATGAATCCAGGAAAATGATGTTCACCAATTGGAAGCTACTGCTCCAACTACTCTACGAAAGTATATTGTCTATTCCCAGGTGGTGTTGTCGTAGCTTCCACACTTGCCGTTGAGCGTAGGGGTTTATGAAAGAGATATAGTCTTCGTTCCAGAGCCAGATATGTTGATCTGGTTGAGGTGTAGTCATGTTTATTCAGGATAGTCTTGATGTTGTCTATCCATCTTATTCTAGGTCTGACCTTGGCTCTGTATCCTGACTCCATCTTGTTATAAGCTCTTACGGGAAGTTAATCGTTCATCCTCATAAGATGTCCAAACCATTGTATCTGCTGTTTCTCTATATATTCGACGCATGTTGTGATACCTATTCTTTCCGGTGTTTTCACTGCTCAGTTTGTCGAGTCTGGTGACTCCAATGGCCTTCCCTAGACATTTCATTTCGCAAGTTTGATTTTTCTCCTATGTGCAAATGTCAGTTGACACGTCTGGCATTGGTAGTATAGTGTTAGGTATAAAAGATGCTCTTTACTATATTTTCTTACTTTCATGTTGATTTAGGGGTGACCTAGCAACGGGGACAGCTGTTATGTCACATCATTTCCGATGTGACATATTGTTTCTATCTCTGTCGAGTAGTTCGTCTTCTGTGAAGATACTTCCTATGTACTTCCCCTCTTTGACCTGTTTTATTTTTCCGTGCTCTATTTAGAAGTTTAAGTGATCTATTGATCTTAGGGAGTACAGGCGGCCATATGCATTAACGCAGAAATATTTTAAAAACAAACAAAACACCAATGCCAACATGCTTCTACTTCTAACTAGTACAATGTCTATCCAACATTCAATTTTTTGAACTACTACATCTATTGCTACTAGTAATACTACTACTACTACTAATATTGTAACGTGTACTACTGCTATTGCTACTACCACAATTGCTACTGCGGATACAGCTAATATCACTCTAATTATGCTGCCACTATAATTACTATGACCGTTACTATTACCACTACTACTACTAATACCACACACTCTTACTAATACTACTATTGCTACTACTATAAATGATTCTCTATCAGGTAACAGTGTGCAATGGACTCTATGCATTCCATTAATTAATTGTTATGTCCATCATTGATCATCCATTATTTTTTTTCCATTTTGAGAACCCTCATGGCGATAATCCCTCTTACAATCAATCAGGGATGCCATCATGATTTTTTTGTTAATCGTATAGTGGAACTTCGTACGTGTTGTGATGTCAATCAGCAAGTTTCCTCTCAGTCAAGGTAGGATAACCATTCAAGGTATTCCGGCCACCTGCCCTAGAACCCAACTAATATTTAAAAAGCATTAAGTGAACACCGTAACACTACTCAAGTACACCTCATGATTAAAGCTATGCTAAGGCAGTACTATTTCAATTATTTGCTTCAGACTTCTATATTCGCTGGATACATCGCGTCACATCTAACGAAATTTTCAATAATATACATATACAACTAATTACACAGATAACTACATAGCAATGATTAACTAACACATAAATGTCACCGACGGAATACAAAACATAAAATTAGTTCATGTAATCTTTAACCTCATGTTCACCTAAGATCTCTTCCCAATTTATACATGAGATTTTCAGGTGCTGGTCTTTTACAAGGTCGTCTTGTCAACACAGCTGAGGTTCGAGTATGCCCCCATTTCGTTGGTCACCGGTTTAAGTAATCCCTCATCGTCCTGAAATTTGTGTTCCCCGAACATTGGCTGAGAATATGAAACTGCAAATCCAGCTCAGCTATAATTTCACTTCGGGTTGATTCTAAAATCGAATATATCAATTCTTGTAAGCGAGCAAAACAGTTCCAGCGTTTTCTGCTGAAAGTCAATCGCAGGGCTGAGCTACACACAGAGTTTCCTGACACAGTCAGTGACCTTTAGTTGAGTATCCAAAATATATCCTACCTTAATGTCTCCTTACACAGATATCATTCTTGGTACTCACATTTTAAATGTAAATCAATACATCAGGATCAATCAACTGATTATTATAAAATGTGCGGAATAACTACAATCCCCTTAAAACATGGATAGCCTATTGCTTTCTACAGTCTGTCTGTAAATTTTTATCAGATTATCTATACATCCGCATTCATCTCTATTACCAGCGGTAGTTATTGTATCAACACTATGTCTTCAATATGGGCAGACTATGATCTTTAATTTGTTGAATTTCGTTTTCCTTGATCTTGATTAGAAACTGGCTTCACAGCACGCAGGACATTCCCATAAGTGTTCCGCCGTCCTCTGAAGCAGTCCATCCCAGTGTATGTAGACTCATAGTTCCGGTCAGGTGTTGATTGTGTGATCTTCGGGACTTACCATAAAATTTACTTTTCATACCCTCACCTCTGAATACTCCCATTTCTAACATTCTCTGTATGTGTACGTTCTCAACCTCATTGACAACATCTGCATCTTGAAATGAATTTATTACTGCCTTTATTAAATCTGCTTTATCTCTTCTCAGCAATGTGCCGTCTATCACCGCATTGCCTGCCAGTAAGTCGGCTCTCTCGTTTCCTCTGACCCCAGCATGACGAGGGCAGTATATCCATGTAATGCTGTTGACAACTGAGATGTTCAATAAGTCCCACCATAATTTCTTAGCATGAACATTTCTATCTTGCGCAACATGCTTTGAGAGTCTGTGAGTATTACCGCGTTTGTTGGTATATCAGTTATCAACCATTTAAGAGCTGCTGTAATTCCCTCTATCTCCATCCTCATGCTCGATGTGACAGTAGAATATGCTGAAGATTTCTCAACCAACGTCACGCCATTTCTGTAGGCAACAAAACCACCAACCGCTTTTATTTGTGTTTCTGCTAACAGAGCCATCTGTGTATATAATTTACACAGTTTACAGAGCAGTGGTACTTCCAGTGCTGCTATACGCTAGTGAAACATGGACTGTGTATAGAAGTCATGTGAGAAAACTCAATCATTTTCATACAAATTGTCTCAGAAAAGTTATGAACATCAGATGGCAAGACAAGATTCCAGATACCACTGTCCTTGATAGAGCTGGTATCCCAAGCATTGACACGATCCTGATGCAGACACAGATTCGTTGGGCAGGTCATTTGGTGCGTATGCCAGACCATCGTCTGCCAAAGATACTTCTCTATGGTGAGCTAGAGAAGGGTATACGATCTCATGGTGGCCAAAGGAAGCGCAACAAGGACTCGTTTAAGAACTCACTGAAAGCCTTTGAAATAGACCACGATACATGGGAAGAACATGCGCAAAATAGATCTACACGGTGTTCTAAAATAAAAAAGAGCGCATCATCTTGTGAAAATAAAATAAATGCAGCAGCTCAACAGCGGAGAGCAGCTAGAAAGTCACGGATAGACCAAGATCCGTCTACAGTCGTTATTCCATGTCCAAACTGTCCAAGGACATTTACAGCTCGAATAGGGCTCATTAGCCATCTACGAACTCATAATCAAGGACATAACTAAAATTGAATTTTCAAAAGTGGATGTAACAAATGGTCATCATCACTTGTGATGGACGAACAACAACATATAATTATGTCTTGTGGTTTCGAGTGTAGTTGGGCGAGTTCTTGTACTGTATCCTGAGCCCTGACTGCCGTCCATTTTCGACACCCTTTATCTAGTTGTATTATTACTTTAGTCAGTGATTTCTTCTCAGTGTCTACCTCCACTCATTCACTGCCCTTTCCTATTTCTTCCAATTCACATACTCTTCGCAGTGTGTCTTCAGCCTCTGCCATCCATGATCTGCCACGCTTGATTCGTTTTCCCTTTGACTCATCTAGAGGATGGTGTAATGGGTGGTGGTTGTATTCTGTCACTTTAAGGTACGACTTAACATGTACTACCTGATGTCGCACTCTAATTCTCGGGAGATCAAGCAGAAATCTCATAGCAGAGATGGGTGTATCTCTAGTACACCCCAGTACCGCTCTCATTGCCTCATTTTGAACTTTTTCCAATATATCGACTTGTGTCTGTGACAAAGTTAGTAGGCCGAGGCCATAATCTATTACAGATAGCACCACCACTTGCAGAAGCAGAAAAAGTACCCATTGCTGCATGTCGAAGGTGGCCATAACCTTGATAACACTGATCCCTCTTCTAGCCTTCTGAATCATATTTGTGACGTGGTTGTTGAATGAGAGACTTCTGTCAAAGATTATCCCAAGATATTTAAGGTCCTGTTCTCTTTCAATGAATGAGCCCATGCAACTAACAGCTGGCAGCGTGTCATTGACCACATTATTATTTAAGGAGTACAGACGACCTTTGCTTTCGAGGGACTGATAACAGCGTTGTATGTTCTGCACCATATCAACAATAGATCTAGTCCATTTTGTACAGTGTCAGCGATATCTCTTCTGTTCCTGCCCATGTTGTATAGTAGAATATAGTCAACGTATGTTAGAGCTCTACAATTGCTGGGAGTTTGCAATTGAGCAATTCTCAATGTATAAACATTAAACAGTACTGGGGACAGAGGAGATCCTTGTGGCAGACCAGGTGCTATTGTTGTGATCTCAGACGTCCAGGATCTATGAATTTCACTAGGGGACACAACCTTTTTCCGTGAACAAAATTCAAGCATGGCTTCGAATCACTCCATCTACCAATCTACCACAATATGACGTTCCTAATATTTGCCTATGAAAAAAATATAAATTATATATATATATATATAAAATACATATAAACTCAAACTATATAATTTCCAGTGTTAAAACTTAGAACTTAAGTATAGATTACGCCACTTAGGGATTTCACCCCGTCACGTGAATACAATTCAGTTATAGGTTTCATGCTTCTCTGTTGTTACACATCTTAGATGTATGTTATTTCTACTATATCTCTTCACTGGACACCATGATTGCTGAACATCTGCTTTCACGTCTTTGCAGGTTTTTATACACATTCTACACACGTTACCTAACATGTACAACACAAACAGGATGGCTCCCTAGATCTGACAATCCGCCCTACTTGGTTCTGAATTGTTTTATTCAGCCTGCTCCGAGCTCAACTGAATATTACTTGGAATCCCCCTATGTCCTCGGATTCAATCCTCTGTGATTTCCTTGTTGACAATTGCGGCTCAACAATATTTAAGGTTCTGTCTATTTCAGAGGTTCTAGACTTTTAATATCTGGTCCCTTACACTAAAGTAAACGCCGCTATGTTTACACTACTGCTACAACTACCACTACTACTGCTACCACTACTCATACCACACCTACTACAACTACTACAACTACTATTACTACTACTACTAGTTATAACCATATATTCCACATGAAAGCATCGTTTTATAAATGGCTAAACCAACTAATTAAAGACCAAGCGAACACTTTAACAGCAGAAACCACACCCACCCTAACCTAGTCACATATCCGCAAACATAGGTAATCACATATCCACATACATAGGTAGTCACATATACACATTCAAAGGTAGTAATTTATACACATATATAGGTAGTCACATATACACATTCAAAGGTAAAAATGTATACATATACATAGGTAGTCACATATTCACATTCAAAGGTAGCAATTTATACACATACATAGGTAGTCATATATACACATACACAGTAGTCACGTATTCAGATATATAGGTAATCATATATACGCATACATCGGTAATCATATATGCACATACATAGGCAATCACATATACACATACATTGGTAGTCACAAACTCAAACAATAATATTTGTTAAGAGACACACAATCACATGCGCACATTCACTCACGTTTTTATTGACGATAAACACACTAATCATCGGATTCACGTACCACACATCTCCACACACTCAAATTATTCAGAAAATTGATGTCCCTACTAGATATAGCGAAATTCACTAGATCACTGGTTATCAAAATGTTCTATGTTCTTGGCCCGTATCAGATCTGCAATGTCTCCCTCCTCCAACTGAATCTTACAATACAAGAAAACGTCTCAAGTCTCTTCATAACTCATCATTATCTGTCTTGTTAAATAGCATGTAGATGCTTTCAAACAGGTACGGTGTTTATGTCTTATCCACACCCCCTACCCCCACTTAATACTTATCACTGATCTCCAATTTCCCTTCGTGGTGCACCAGGCAAACTCTATGTCATGTCATACATACCCCCACTCCATACGTATCACTGATATATAATTTCTCTTTGTGGTACACGAACAATACCCAATGTCATGTGATACCAACAAAAGGATGTCATGTGATATCAACAAAACTCTGTTATGTGATACCAATAAAACTTTATGATATGCAATACCAACAAAACTCTATGTCATGTGATACCAACAAAACTCTATGTCATGTGATACCAACAGAACTCTATTTCATGTGATACCAGCAAAACACTATGTCATTAGACACCAACAAAACTCTATGTCATGTGACACCAACAAAACTCTGTCATATCATACCAACAAAACTCTATGTCATGTGACACCAACAAAACTCTATGTCATGTGACACCAACAAAACTCTATGGCATGTGACACCAACAAAACTCTGTCATATCATACCAACAAAACTCTATATCATGTGACACCAACAAAACTCTATGTCATGTGACACCAACAAAACTCTATGTCATGTGACACCAACAAAACTCTGTCATATCATACCAACAAAACTCTATGTCATGTGACACCAACAAAACTCTATGTCATGTGACACCAACAAAACTCTATGGCATGTGACACCAACAAAACTCTGTCATATCATACCAACAAAACTCTATATCATGTGACACCAACAAAACTCTATGTCATGTGACACCAACAAAACTCTATGTCATGTGACACCAACAAAACTCTATGTCATGTGATACACATTGTGAACTACTGGAATAAGCGTTAAAGTCCAATAACTCCTCATTAAAAAGAAAGGCACCGTTCCGCGGTGTACCTTGTGAACAGGAAGTTATTAACTGGTTAGTAACAGAAAGCACTGACAAACTACTGAACGTATTTATATTACCTAGAAATTCACTACAGCCAAAAAATGCAGGGCTGATGTCTACGTCCTGAATAGTATAGGAACCAAAACTACGTGTAGATTCATAGAGATATGTCGCATAACGCTGATTGACACCTCGACTACCAGAACTTTAGTTCGTCCATCACTCCCATTATGTACGAGCCCAATAATCTAATTCAGTACTCAATCATTTTATCACATCCATTATCTACTCAGAGATATATGTGGCATAGTAGTTAAGCCATCTGCATTGTGTTCAGGAGTTGCCGGTTCGAAACCGTGTTTACAAGTGCATTTGTTAAATATAATTGCATCATTGTCTAAACATACTTGACATATATGGTACCTCATTTTATCCGAATTTGCTCGAATGCAGTACTACAAGATGCATTCGAACCTGCGATATTATTGTGCACGAACTGATTAAATATCTCTTCTTTTTCACAAAAACAGGATTTCTCAATGAACATTTACCTTCGCCAGAGATGGGTTGACAAACGACTGTCCTTTATCAACCACTCCACTTCAAACATGCTGGAACTGGACGCCAAATTTATGAATCAAGTTTGGGTTCCAGACACGTTTTTCAGGTAAGTCACATTACGTCATAAAAATCATGTATCATTAGTAAATGTGTTTCTTATAGATGCATTCCCGAAACGTTTAACAACTTTGATCGGCAGTTTAAAGAAAATTTGTTTCGGAATATATAGGAAAAAGTTTACTTTTGCCATTGATAACACAATATCTCCCTTACCTGTTTACATTATTTATCTTCTCTGTGTTTCTGCAGTCTCATTGTTAGCAGAAGGTACTTGCTAAATACACAAGTGTTAGTGCCAGTATAAGAGAGTGGGTTTTTTCCAAAGTGCGAATATGAGTAGATCTATACAAAAGTGGCTATGTTGTAGAGTTGGGCATGTGTAAGTGTATGAGAGAATGGGTATGTGTCAGCGTATGTACGCGTGTGAGAGAGTGTGTATAGTTCAAAGTGTGCACATGTTTAAGCGTATGAGTGTTTATATTTCCGATTGTGAACATGTGTAAGCGTATGCGAGATTGTGTATATTTCAGGTGTAAGCATATGTAAGTGTATGAGATAGTGAGTATATTTCAGAACGGACCTATGCCAGACCATCGCCTGCCAAATATTTTTCTCTATGGTGAGCTGGAGAAGTGTACACGATCTCAAGGTAGCCAAAAGAAACACTACAAGGAATCGTTAAAGACTTCACTAAAAGCCTTCGTAATAGACAAAGATACATGGGCACAACTTACACAAAATAGATCTACTTGGCGCTCTGCAGTCAAAATATCGCATCATCTTGTGACAAGAGGAAAGATGCATCAGCTCAACAGCGGACGATAGATAGAAAGTCACGGATAGACCAAAACCACCTGCAGTGCTCGTGGTCATTCTATTCCCGAACTGTCAAAGAACATTTACAGCTCGAATAGGTCTCATGAGTCATCTGCGAACTATTAGGCATGGATATAATTCTAACTTTTTACAAAAAAGTGGACGTAACAAATGTGCATCATCACTTGTGATGGACGAACACACACATTTCAGAGTAGGAGCATGTAGGAGTATGCGAAGAGTTGATACGTGTCTAACATATGTTCGATAAAATGTGATACAATGTATGAGGATAGAAAGATGTCATTCTCGGTACACAGCTAAGTGCAACACTTAATTGGATCACTACCCTGCGATACACATATGCGAGATGGACAGTGCACAACCGATTTAACACAGTGTTACATCACTTCCATGCATACAGTATCCGCATATTTCTAATAATAAATTGGCATGATAACGTATATGATTGTTTTATTGAATTTAGCCAATATTACAAACATCCATACAGTTCTGAGGTCATCTTTATAACCAATATCAAGAGCGCCCGAACAGTAATGAAGTCATCACTATAGCCAATCTCAAAACCGTCCCAATATCACAAGCATCCATACAGGGCTGTAGAAATTCCAACTAAATTATGACGGACATCGTATTTCGATGAATGATGAATCAATTAAAACATAAATGATGTACTGTGAATTCATTAAGTTCAAATTGTTGCCAGTAGAAAGAAAATACGCTTCAATGACTATCTCAAAGTGTTTTTAAAGAGGTATAAATTTGTCTAACTCTGGCTATACATTTCCCAAATATGGTAGCAAATTTTACTTTAGATTTGTATCGTTTAGATATGTTTATTTGAAAATGTCTCTAGCCAATGCAGTCCTGTTTGATCAGGACAGAAATCCTTCAGAGTATCCAAGACGAAGACAACATTCTGGAAAGAATATGTCCCCTGACATATCATTTAGGCACTAGGGAGATGTAATAACACAAATGTCATCTTCTCTGACGGACGACCATTGTTATTATTATTATTATTATTATTATTATTATTATTTGTATTAGTTGGCCTGTGAGTGTGTTTGTGATTTTGAATTTCAGTGTGTATACTCGTAGATGTATAACTTTGAAATGTATGACGGTGCTTGTATCAGTGGTTGTGGTTCAGTATATGTGTTCATATTATCTTCTTTATTCGTGCATATGACCAAGACGAACTTTCTTATAAAGGTGAAGCTATGTCTGATGCTTGTGAAATCGCAGTACAAGATTTCCGTGAGCTAGATCTAGAATGTATAATCTCTGCTATACTATATTTTCTTGAAGCACTTAGTTTGTAGCACATGTTCTGCACACTGTCTACTTCTCTTCTCCACATGTGTACATGCATATCTGGTCAAGTTTCAACACATGCTACATTTGGAAATTAAGTCAGAAAAGAGTACAATTTTCTCATCTTAAAATTGCGTAGTTGTACGTAAGCCTCGCATCATTTTCTAAGTGTTCTATTCGATCTTTTAATTTAATCTGGTTTAAAAAAATATCTTTTCTTCATTAAATGTGGCCGTGGGTTCAGTTTGTCATTTACTTTCATCCTCTTTTTCAGATAGCCGTCTGCCCTTTTCTTTCCTTATTTCAGTTTTCTGGTGTCCACTGTACTTTGACACTTCTGAAGCAATTAATATCTTCCATCAGTGCTCCTGACAAACTGTCTATTTCAATGGTGTCTATATGTGCTTGAAGTTCCAGACTATATGGATAAATCAATGTTAACTCCGTCCAACTTGCTAATGGTTCGAAAGCCGACCGTTCACATTGCACATGCGATGTGATGGAATGTATTAGTCTATCTATATATCTATACGCTATGGCATTTGTTTGCCTTGCGGTGTCAGAGGTGGAGGAGCTCTCTGAAGATGGCGTTCTTGTGTGCTGTTTGTAAGTTTGTTCCTGTGGCTTCTTTCATTTCTGTGATCCATCTTTTACATTTTCTGCCTCTGGCTTTATAGTCGTTATGTCTATGTGCTATGGCCATGTGTGGCATGCTATCTATTGGTAATCTGGAAGCGTGTGAAAACAACTTGAACTGTTGTCTTTTGATGTGTTCCAATAATTGTATTTTTTTTGGTTATCTGTTTGATGTTATCGTTTCTAATTCTATCTCTTAATGACACTTCGAGTATTCTTCGTAGACATGTCATTTCTGTTGTCACTATCTTTCTTTTGTCTTGTGCTGTCATTGTTAAGGTTTGGCACTGGTAACACAGTGATGGCATAATAATATTATGGTATAATGCAGCTTTAGTGTCTATGTTTGCATTTTTGTTCCTGAAAATACGTGTCATCTGTCCTAGGATATGGTATGTTTTGTTGCATCAATTTTGTATCTCTTTACTGGTTTCCCCGAAGTAGGTGAACTCATTGACCTGTTTAAGATGTTTATCGTCGATGGAGATAGTGATATTTCTTTCTTTCTTTGATATTGCTATTATTTCTTTCATTAATATTTTCATTATTAATGTTCATGTTGAATTTCATGTATTAGTATTAGTAACACACGCTTATTTAAACAATATTAATGACATATACAAGATAAGGGTTACCTATGTGTATTGTATGTTTGAGCACAGATGATGCGCGTGAATTTCATACAATAGTACTGTAGAAGTTATTACTCTTATTTGGGTACATAGCTGCAGACAATTGTCATCAAGTGTAAATTTAATCATTACTTGTCTCTTCAGAAATGAGAAGAAAGCCGAGTTTCACATGGTGACCGTACCAAATAGATTGATGCATCTGTACCGAAACGGTACAATATACTACAGTATGAGGTAATTTTAACACTAAATATTACATTATTATATAACACGATTACTGTAAAATTAACGTTTCATTATGAATTAAATGTTACATTATGAGATAAATTTAACATTACAAACTAAGGGCATTATCATTAACTTAAAGCAAGGTCTGAACTAACTGTTATATTATAATATAAAACTGTTACATTATAAGATAAAACTGTTACATTATAAGATAAAACTGTTACATTATAAGATAAAACTGTTATATTATAAGATAACTTGTAATATAAGATGAGCACAACATATTAGCCAAATATGAATATATATATATATATATATATATATATATATATATATATATATATATATATATATATATATATATAAACATGGAAGTCATCTGCTGTGTGTGTGTGTGTGTGTGTGATATTTCGTCTTGGGTGTTCGACCTCTTATTGATCCTACTGATAAACAGAAAGTAGTGAAGGGAACATAATGCGATCTGTCAGGTTTAATGTGAGCTACAATGTCTGATCTCTTTTTGTGAAGACATCCGCCTACAGCGTCATTCTGGTTCACTTGAAAATATCAATTGGGAACATCCACTTCTACACGAAACCTTCTTAATCATCCCATACGACATGCATGTAGGTGACATTGCTGCTATTCTTTGTTCCCATTCTGAGCACTGACAACATTAGGGAGATGTGTGCAAGGTTAAAGTTGGGGGATTTAATGGATTTCTACATATCGGTCCCATTATCTTTTCTCTAATTTTACTATAAGGTGTCACAGGATTGACAGACAATCGATTTTCCGTGTACGCAGATATGGCGGCTGCTTAATAATGCAGTAATATTTTGACGTTCCAGACTGTAGGTAACTCCTTAAATCCACATTCTTCATGGTCTTCCTCTGTATCTTGCGATTTCCTGTTTCAAACTGAATGCTCTTGCATCTCGTCAATATGTGTTTATTTTCTGTCCTTGGTTTTCAATATTCTTTTGTTACAAAAGTTGTAGTAATGTCTTCATTACTGGCATAATTTCTTGTGTCTGTTTTTTGTGTTTCTTAGACATTTTTTTTCCGAGCGTGTTATGCTTTCTCTATTGTTCTATAGTTAGTATCTATGTCTGACGGTGATAACACATTGTTAGTATGAAGTTTTAATTAATAAATTAAGTTTTAATTGATAATTTGCCTTGTGGTTTCCATCGGGACATATTCGCGTTTCAAGATTGGTGTAAGCTCATAATTTACATAGTTAGCTCTTTGAATTCTTGAATTGAACTCTCTGTTCATTCTTTCGATGTATGTAACAATTATCTCAAAATATTTAAATACCAGGGCTTATTTCTGTAGTTTAATATATACTGCTCAAAAAAAAGAAACGAAACATTATTTCAAACGTGTATCAAAGCTTTATTTTACGAAATTAATGTTTCAACGGTGGAATGAAGAAACTTTCTAACTTTAAACCAAAACAGTCTCCAGTCATTGCCAGCGGTCCATTGACGATGATGATTCGTCCACTGCTGTCAGTTTTGGCTATGTCGGACCGTAACAACATGACTTGTGCTGATTATAACTAAAACATGTCATGCAGTCGGTTCCTGACCGTTTGATCTTAAATTCCACGAACTGCTATTTTTGACTGGACTGTCTAAGACCCAGATGCAAAGCGATTCCTGAGGTGAAACAGCTGTATGAAGTGGTCTTCGGCATAAACTGAATTGTGAATCTGGTTATAACCCGTCTGCCACTGAGCCAGTGTGTCGAAATCGTCTCCAAAGGAAAATAGTGATGCACATTAAATTTTCTGGCCATACACTTTGTGATTGTCGAGTCTGTGTAAAATGACGATGTATCGCTGTTGTGCGGTTAGTTGAACCATACTTGCGCATTGAATTTTCAACTTGACTTGAATGGATGACCATCAATCTTGTATAGACAATCAACAATATGGACAGATAATTTTTTTTTCAATTTGTTTCACGGGAATTCTCATGAACATGTCACGAGTTATTGCAAAAAAAAAATGGTTGCTTTAAGCTTGACCTCTTTCATAATGTCACAAATCATGAGGAGAGTACAATTCAGGTATCCAGTAGAAGTTAATGACGAGTTGGACATAGTCCATAGGTCGAATTATGTCTAATCAAAAAAATAAACGTATAATTTATAAACGTATTATTTTAACATCAGATTATATCTTTTATAGTTATGTAGATTGCGTTGGGTTCTGTGCCTATATACTTTACCACTGTGTTGTTCTGTATTGATCTTAATGTGTGATTGAAGTAGCTGTATGTACTTCTGCAGCGCTTCAGTAAAAATGTACCTTCTTAAAATAATAGTTTAATTGGTTATTCTGGTGAATCTGCGTCTGGTAGTGATTTGGCATGTTTACTTTTATTACAATAATAATTCATAGGAGAATGACATGGTCAACATGGGAGTGAAAGAAACAGCATTCAAAAATCACATGCATCGACTTTGACTAAAACTAAAGTTGCTCTTACTTAAAAATCACTTTCATTGACTTTGACTGGAACTAAAGTTGCTCTTACTTAAAAATCACATTCATTGACTTTGACTGGAACTAAAGTTGCTCTTACTTAAAAATCACATTCATCGACTTTGACTAGAACTAAAGTTGCTCTCACTTCAAAATCACATGCGTCGACTTTGACTGGAACTAAAGTTGCTCTGACTCCGAAATGAATTTCAAATATTTTAAAATGTTTTATCGAATATGAAAGATTTTAATGTATTGAATATGTGAATTTCGTGTGACATTGTGAATGTATTATAATTAAAAGATAATCGAAAATTCAGTGATTTTGTGTGTATCAAAAGGATTATTTATTATGAGAAACATAGACGATTTTTTTCCCCTAGAAAAAAGTTTGTTTTACAATACCAAAAAACAATTCACCAAAAAAAGTCAAATACTGCATGTTTCTGGTTAGGACGTTGTAGAGAAGGATTAACTGTGTGATAAATACCCTATACTCTTGTTGTCGCCACGTCATGTACAGCATGAGCTTTTTAATTTACGTTTTGCAATGCGATGTACCATGTACCATATTACATGCTAGGATACTCTAAGTAGGCGGTATACTGATTCGTTATGAAGAGCAGAACATATATGGGAAAACCCACGTATAATTAAGCTAATCATCTATACATTTTTAAACCTTTTATAGGAAAGGAAATTTGGCTTAGCAGTTCAAATGTATCGTACCTTTGTTGTAGAATATTGTTCAGTTCAGTGTAAGATATTCGGGTTAATTGGGAACCCTGCCTTGTTAATGGATGCCATACAAAGTACAATCATACTGATCAATGAGAATCATGGGAATAGTCAAATAAGTTATTACAAAGTTTAGATTTCTAATTAGTCCGTATGTCTTATATTGTAGGACGTGTTTCAATGATGGGCAGCCTGACTACTTTCAATAAATAAAACTGAAATAAAATTGTAATATTTAAATTTTGAATGTTAATGAATTCATTTACAAAGATTGGCATTTGATCAAAATTTCTTCTTATCAAATTGAATCGTAAATTTTTAAATAATTTAATATTCTAAAAATATATGCCGGATTGAATGTGGATCGATATATTCAGATAGTATACGATAGGCTGATGCATTTCGGAGAGCAGCACATACATATTGCAAATAATCTAAATGCAAAGTAGTTTATGGAATGATTTAGTTGTAACACGGCTATGAGATAACAGCATTAGTATGTGTTATACTGGTTGAAGCAGACGTCAATTGATATAACCAATAACATTCCAGATTATAACTAACAGTTTGAATTGAATGTTATTTTGTGTTTATCTAAGCTAGTTTCGAATGCTATGTTGTGTGAATCAAAGTTAGGTTTCAAAGCTATTTTGTGTGAATCGAATAAAATATATTTGAATGCTATTTTATGAATCGAAGCTAGGTTTGAATGCTATTTTGTGTGAATCGAAGATATATTTTAATGTAGTTGTATGTGAATTGAAGCTATATTTTAATGTAGTTATAAGCGAATCGAAGCTAGATTTCCATAATTGATCTCTTTGTGGTCAACAATTATATTTGAAGAAGTACGAGTATATGTTATAGATCACATGTGTTTAACATTTGTATGCGATTAGTGTTAAGACTAAGACTATTGTCACGAGAACTCACCATAGTTTAACTTCTTGACTGAGGTAAACATAATCGACCCTAGTCTAACTTTACATTACAGTTTCCTACAATTTATTTTTCGATGATGGAGTTGTAGAATCATTTTAAACTATAGTCACTGTCGGTGACCATTGGTCATAAAAGAATAGTCGAAATATATATCGTATCTTGTCCGCAGATTTAAGTACATATTTAGGATTGTTATGAGTCGACTGTGCGGTGTCACAATTTGATATTGCATTCAAATTCTTCTCCATGAAATATAATTTTGGCTCAAGATCAACTGCCCCTGACTACAATTTCTAAAAAAACTGGTGTTCAGATAATGTTAATTTCAGTATTTCTAGGGACAGAAGGTGTTGAACAGCACTAGTGCAGGTCAAAACTATTCCATGAAGCAAAACTCGTCGTGTCATACAGGTATTAGGTCTGTTGATTATCCTCTTCGCACACTGAACACGTCGATAGGTGCTCAGATCTCCGCTTCAGTAAAATTCTCAGCGTATAACGGCTGATGGTTCCGGTTCTATGTTGGTTTACTGCTATTTTGAAATCTGTGTCAGGTGTTATCCACGGGCCACGCCACATCATACTGATGTGAAGCTGGCCCTGGTGTTCACTGGTCCGGGTGTTTGTGACTCCAGTTTTTGTCTAGGCCAGATGTTCACAGTTTCATGCTAATTATTGTGTGGTCTGGATGTTTGGGGGGGAGGTGGGTTGGGTGTTCACAGTTTTATACTGATGTGAGGCTGACCTGGGTGTTGACTGGTCCGGGTGTTATACTGATGTTCGAGTGGCATGGGTGTTTTAAGGGCCTAGGTGTTCACAGTTTCATACTGGTGTTAGAGTGGCCCAGGTGTTTACAGTTTCATACTGCTGTTAGGGTCGCCCAGGTGCTCACAGTTTCATACTAATGTTTGACTGGTCTGGATGTTTGTGTCATCTTGGTGTGTGGGTGGCCCGGATGTTCACAATTACATACTGAATTTTAGCTGATCCGGATGCTTGTGTGACCCCTATGTTTGGACGGCCCGGGTAATCTCAGTTTCAAACTGGATTCTGGGTGGCCCAGAAGTTCACAGTTTCATACTGGATTTTGGCTGTTCCTGGTGTTTGGCTAGTCTGGGTGTTTGAGTGACCTCAGTACACTACTGTTGCTAAAGTAACTAGCTACCGAATATGTTAATATGCTTACTAATTATATATACTCTATTATCATTACAATGTTGTTATTTGCAGATTATCCGTGTTGTTATCATGTCATATGCGTTTACAAAATTACCCTCTGGATGTCCAGAAATGTCCAATCAAGTTGGCCAGTTGTAAGTTATTATATATTAAGGATACCTTTGTGTGCATGTGCTTCCTTGTTTCCTCGTAGTTTATAAATGTTTCATTATCAACTATGTATTGTATTTTTGTTCAGTCATAAAATTACCCGTATATTTTATTTTAAGCCAAACGCTTAGACCAAACAATATTAGCATAAATACTGAGTTAATTTGGCTTTGAAATCGGGACTTGCCTGCAAACACATCAGATCATGAATATTTATATATCTGCTGTTATCTCCATGGCATACTCGCAAGTATCCATAAAAGATCTATGTAATTTCTATATATTACACGTGGCTGTCAGTTGCTGCGTTATGGCGATAGAAACAGCAGAAAAATTGTAAACATGATTAACTCAGATTAGCTTTGAATATGGTTACCAGCATGTAAGTATGAGTACCATTTCTCTCTTACAGTTGGCTCACTGTACTAGTGATACGGTTACAAAAATCTGCCGTTAAGTGGATGTGGTAAAAACACTGAACATATTAGTTACGAGCACCGACGTTAGATGTGTCTACGCATTGGTGCAAATAAAATGGTGACACTACGTATTTCCGCAAGAGAGATCCGAAGGGTATTTTAAAACGAACGCCCTCCAAAAATTAATGCATAATTTCAGATTTTCCATTTATTACCTACCTTTGCACTAACATTGTATATGTGCTTCTTTGTCTTTTTTTTCATCTTCCAACTTCGTTGATTTTATAATAATTCCAGCCTTGATGTTTTTCTGCTATATTTACTTTACTCTGGTGTTTATTTCCCTTGAATATTCCTTGTTCTATAATTTTCTGCAGTAGCCAAATGTGGATTGACAGACTAGACAGTGTATGTTTAAGTACGAGGTCTTGGAAAAATCAACCTCAATAAGCATCCACACAATACTTATGAAGGCGCAGGCACGCTGGGCAGGCCATCTTGTGCGTATGGAGAACTCGCGATTGCCAAAACAAATATATTATGGAGAACTCAAGGCAGGATTTCGAAAAGCTGGTGGACAGAAAAAGCGTTTCAAAGACACGCTCAAGTCATCCTTGAAACATCTTAACATTGACGTAGGCGCTTGGGAGAGCCTCGCTCAGGATAGAACGGCTTGGCGTTACAGCATTAGAACGGGAGCACTAGCGGCAGAAGAATTCAGACAAGAAACTGCAAGACAGAAGCGGACACGTAGAAAAGAAAAAACATCTCAACCTCACACAGATACCTTCTATTGTTGTCAATTCTGTAAAAGAACATTTTGTGCGCGCATTGGACTTGCTAGTCATTTAAAAACGCACTATTAACTTTATTATTTTATTATTTATTGTTATTATTATTATGGTTGAGTTTTTGGTCATCGTCGATCACGACGGACGAACATCAAGACTTCGTATCCTTGCAGCTTTCCAGAAATATGTTTATTGAGCTGTCTCTGTTAGGTGGGTTTCTTATTGCTGTTATGTGTCGTGTTTTTCATCATCATGGGGTACCGTCTGCGCAGCGAAGGTTGGTTGCAACAGGCCTCAAACATCCCCTGTCTCTTGTCTTGGTGGTGCACTCTGCTACACTGTAATATGTCTATCTCGCGATATTATTCTCCCAATTGAATCCGTGCTTCCCTCTTGCTCGCATATCTTCGACTTTACTCTCAGCAAGATGTCATGTCGTTTAATGTGTCCAAAATATTGTACTTCTTTGATCTTTATGTCCTTCAATAATTTCTTCACGTCCATACCACGAAGTTACACATGCTATTTAATATATTCTTGGAACAAATCTTGCAAGACACACCACAGGAACCATCATGCAACAATTTCATTTGTTGTCCGCACTCTGTGCAACTGGCGGTTTGTTGCAAATGACAATGATTTTATCGTTGGTGGTGAGAAAGAGCTTCAATAAGTTACTTCTAAACTTGGAAAAAATAACTGATATCAAGAAAATTAACATAATGGCAAACAGAGACGACAACACATCTCCCGTTAACATCTGGGTAAATTGACATAAACTTTAATACCTTTAAATACCTCGTGATCCAATATAAGCAGAGATGAAACACTAACAAAGAAATAAAGACCAGACTTGAATTAGACTCGGCATATATAATCCTATTTTATCTAGACGCATAAATGTAGGTTTACATTGCACTGTTTCACATCCAGTTATGGCTGCCGCTTTGTTTGACCAGCATATGTCTAGGATAGTGGGAAGCACAGAGTATGAAGGTTCGTCTGTTAAATAAAACATATGGGAACATGAAGAAATGCAGGCGATGGAGGGAAATATACTAGACAAATGCGACGGAATACTATAGAAGAAGACGGGTTTCCGACTCGTCTTAAAAAGCGTATGTTGTTAAGTCGATGGACAACTTGCAAATGACGCGAGATATTTTTAAAGGAAATGTAAAGCAGGCTTGCTCACAGAATAATTACTCATATCAGTGTTGGTTATATATATATATATATGCTTGTTTGTTTAATTGTCTATATGGGTGTGTTTGTTTCTATATGTGTTCTTCTTCTTTTATTTGTGTGTGTGTGTGTGTGTGTGCGCGTGTGCGCGTGTGCGCGTGTGCGCGTGTGCGCGTGTGCGCGTGTGCGCGTGTGCGCGTGTGCGCGTGTGCGCGTGTGCGCGTGTGCGCGTGTGCGCGTGTGCGCGTGTGCGCGTGTGCGCGTGTGCGCGTGTGCGCGTGTGCGCGTGTGCGCGTGTGCGCGTGTGCGCGTGTGCGCGTGTGCGCGTGTGCGCGTGTGCGCGTGTGCGCGTGTGCGCGTGTGCGCTTGTGCGCGTGTGTGCGTGTGTGCGTGTGCGCGTGTGCGCGTGTGCGCGTGTGTGCGTGTGTGCGTGTGTGTGTGTGTGTGTGTGTGTGTGTGTGTGTGTCTAAGTATCACTCCCCAAAAATAACTAGCAATGAGCTGTTGATTCATTTGTACAATTGATAATTTTGTCACCACAGCTTTAATTTCACATCTAGAAAAACTTCAACTATCGGCAGTGTGCAATTATTTCAGAGGCATTCTGCTATTTACTTTGTCTAAATATACCTGCAATCATTAAAACGCACCAATGGCATGACCTATTTTCACCCTTGAATTGTTTATTTCAGTGAGCCATTTTCAAACCACGTGAATGTGCGCCGGTTCATTGTAATGTTCTCACGTTTTATTGTCGTTGTCATGTTTTATTCTAATTTTGCGTGCTCCGCGTACAAAACATCAACTTGCTAAATTCTGGCCATATTACTAGTCGAATCAAAGTGAAATTTGGCATACACATTAATAAAGTTTCAGGAATTAAAACGAAATCGTTTATTTTCATAGAAAAGAAGTGTACTTTTGTGTTTGCGATGCCTCTACTTTGTCACAAGATTACAGGATGTAGGTATGCTTAGGAGTGGTATGGTGACCAGAAAAATTATCAGACATTTAAATTGTGACCAATCCACCATAGTGAGGCTAAATGAGAGACTTCTTGCTTCAGGTACAACCAATGACCGTCCAAGACCTGGCCAACCTCATGTAACAACAGTAGCACCAGATCGCCAAATTCAATTGATGCACGACCTGCGCGACCGCTTCTTAACATCAACTTAGACATCAGCTCTTACAACTGGTACTATGTAGGAGCCTTGTCATAGCAGGCGCGGTGCGACTCAAATTTCACTTCGTTGACTTGCAAAACAGACGTCACGGCATTAATTGTGTTTTTGTTTTTACGTTAGTGTAGACAACGGCTTTGCTCACTATCCTGAATTTTTTCACTTTCTAGAAAAATGCACATTGTGGTCCTACATTTGTAAATCTACTTCTTTTGTCTATTTTAAATTCAACACAAACAATTCCAATGCTAAAATAAAGTGTTATGTTTTTTTAATGATTTCTGGTATAAGTACATATAGAGAAGAAACGGGATTGAAAAAAAACAACGAAAGTAAAAACATTAGTTCTAAACATACCACAAACGATACGATAAAATAAAGATTTATATGGTGATGTGTTCCCCACAGTACGTCTACGTCCGCAGCGGATGATGTGATGTACTACTCTAGATTACAAATATTAAATATAAGCACACATCTGGGATGTTATTCGATCGTAAGTGGTGCAAAGTTTTATAAATGTGTCTATAAATGCATTTACATCTAGCATCAGTAGGTAGGGTGGGTTCTCCCTTGCTTGGTCGTTGTCATAGAATGTAGTGTTGTCAGTTTATTTGAATGCTATAGAATTTGCAATTGTGATAGTCATAGAACAATGAGTTATCAGATTATCAGTTACAATGAGTTATCAGATTATCAGTTACAATGAGTTATCAATTTATCAGTTACAATGAGTTATCAGATTATCAGATACAATGAGTTATCAGATTATCAGTTACAATGAGTTATCAGATTATCAGTTACAATGAGTTATCAGATTATCATAGAGGGTAGAGTTGCTAGTTGGTGTGAGCGATATAGAATATTGAGTTGTCAGTCAACCTGGACGTTAAACAATGCTGCTTATCAGTTATTCAATGCTGCTTATCAGTTGATATGAATTTCATAGGATGTCAGTTGATCTGATTGTCATAATTTGGTATTGACAGTTGAATTTATTGTTATAGAATATTGAGTTTTTAATGTAACGAATAATCATAGAATGTTGAGTTTGCATTTGATCAGATTGTCATAGCACACTTAGTTGACCATTGATGAGATTGTCTTTGAATGTTGAGTTCTCAATTTATCATATTGTCATGGAATGTTGACTTGCCAATGTATAAAGATTGTCGTAGGGTGCTGCGTTTTTAATTTATCAGATTGCCATGGAATACTGAGTTAATAAACGATCAGATTGTCATGGAATACTGAGTTAATAATCGATCAGATTGTCATGGAACTTTGTGTTCTTAATTTATCAGACTGTCACAGATTGTTGATTTGTTAATTATTCAGATTATATTTCAGATTTTAGTAGAATGATATAGTTGACAATTGTGTTAACAGACATGTTTGATTTATTACCGTTTCAGATGGTTACACTACAGAAAACATAGTTTACCGCTGGTTGGAGACCAAGCCCATGGACTTTGTTGAAAATTTGAAGCTATCTCAGCACACCTTGGTGGCATACACGCTGGATAATTGTACAAAAACGTTCAAAGAAAGTGAGTTTTGAAAACTATCCAAAATTATGTAAGGGAGCTAAATTGTGAAAGTTTTTAAATAAAAGTTTTTTGGTGTAATAAATCAAGAAAGTAAGTGTATTGATTGTGAACAGATTTTAAAACTTTAGATTGGCAACTATCAAGTATGAAAGACTCAGAATGCTAGATAAAATTATGTCAATAAGAATAGAGTAGACAGAAGAGGCTTCCTAAAAAATGGTCTCAGCAACACCTGGACGATTATAGCATTTACAAATTCAACAAAAGATGTCTTCCAAGAATGTGTCCTAGATGACTTTGTTTGAAGAATGTGTTCTTAACGTCTCTTTGTATGACTGGGCGAAACACACGTGTACACACTCGTAAGCCGATCAAATTTCTCGTGTCAGACACACACTAACGACTATCACAATTACATGCTAATTAATGCAAGTAATCTAATGCGCGTCAGTGTATTCTCTGGATCCGAAAGGGAGCAACCAGATGCTATGAATCCCGTAATAATATGTTTTGGAGGGGAATTGTCTACCGCATGTTCCAAAGGCTAAAATGACTCAAACAATTCTTGCTGGTGTCGGATGTGCAAAAATATGCAGCGGAACTAGGGCAGCGGAATAATATCAGTAACAAATATTCGATGGAGACATGTATCGGAAGTTGTGCAGTTTCCAAACAATATATGTAATATATTTGTAGTGTCACGTGACATATTCTGTCCAGAACGTTGTCTTCCCAATGAACTCTCTGAACCCCTCTCTGTCTTGGGCTATGCGGCCTGAATTTTCCAACATGTATTCATGTTATCTATAATGTCGTCAGTTCATCGTGTTCTTGGTCTGTCTTTCTCCTGTACCCAGGCACTCTACCCACTATTATTTGTCTTTCTAAACAGGTGTGGATCTTTATATGACCAAACAGGTGTAGTTTTCTTTTTGCTATTGTGTTTAGTAACCAACACTCTGAAATCTTCAATGTGTTTATAATATCTGAGTTTCTCCTGTTTTACCTTCCATGTTATTCTAAGTATCTTCCTGTAGCATTTCATCTCAAATGCGTTGATCCTCTTTGATATTTTCAGATGAATTATTTTTATTTAAATATAAATAAATTAATTGTGTGTGTTCATTATCAAAATCATGCAGATTAGCAAGATGTAATCGGGAGAGTGGAATACATTTTATCATGGTTTATAGTTTGGTCGCGATATCTGCGTATTTCGGCATGCCAGATCCGACTTCAATATGGCTTCTAAGTCATGTTATCTGTTTGTGGTGTGGAACAGACAACTTCACCACCTAACCTCCAAAGTCGACTATGACGATATGCATGGCAGGTATCAGTGTTTAATTCTTTCCTTCCAATTTCAAACCTCAGAAATACACATGAGATCATGTGTGCTGTGACCAGATAAGTAGACATGACTTGTTAAGTGTGAATCTCAGAAAATAGTTGTTAACTTTGTGTGAGATACGTCTTTAACATTGTGTGAGTACCGTCGTTAACTTTGTGTAAAAACCGTCGCTAATTTTATTTAAGAACCGTCGTTAATTTTGTGTGAGAACCGTCTGTTTGCTATTCAACATGTAAATAAATGCTGTAGCTCTTACTAATTATTGTTGGGAGTCTGGTTGGTAACTTTTTATATACTTGGAGTCGCCTGGCTATTTTTGGCGTGCGGTATCAAGTATGGAAGCAGTAAACATCTGAACGCCCAAAAATACTTATGAAACATAACGAATTGGGTCCTAATTAATTCAACGAACAAGTCTTCTATAATTAACGATCGGTCATGCCCCAACCTTATGTAAGTTTTTCCAAGACAATATCCTTTAAAAAAGTCAATTGAAAAGATATTGTTGAGAAACTACACCCTTTCATTTAGCAAAGTGCTATCTACTGTTCTGTTTTGATAATAATATGTGACACTCTTGTATTTACGTTAAAGCCTGCAATGTGCAAGTGGTGAGGAGCTGACATGAAGGGAGCTTCGTTCAATGGTGCAACATTAAAGTTGTTTTTTGGTTGTTGGTAGCATATTTTATTCACTACGAAGCGATTAACCCAACAACTTTTTGGCTGTATTTATTTCTAGGCAATATACATACTTTCAGTAGATTACCATTGTTTTATGAACATTCAAGTTTCAGAAAATTTACCTGTGTCGGGATTTGGAGGACCTGGTACCTTGGCCGTCAGAGATGTTCGGGTACTACTATAGTATATAGGCAGCATATCCTATTCAGGACATAGAAATCAACCAAGCATTTTTGTAGAAATCAACCAAGCATTTTTGTAGAAATCAACCAATAATTTTTGTAGTTTTAGTAATTATCTATGCAAATATTTACGTTCAACATTGCTTTCTGAACGCCCGATACACAACTATTCGTAACGGAAAATTTACCCAGTATCTGGGCTGTCCCACAGCAGATATGCACTCCTAACCACAGATTATTTGAAACAAGAAAGTACAATAGACATGAACAGAGAAAATCTCACCAAAGACGCAGTGCACAGTGGATGTTCTTTCGCAATATTTGCATGCATTGTAGACTAGCTTCGTTCAAGAACATAATGTTGCATAAATGAAAAAAACTACAAAATATAACCAAATTAGTCTACGATCCCATAGTACCTCGGCATGAAGACGTTGTTTTTTTTTAAAAATCCTGCGACATATACATAACAAATAAACACATGGTAATAGATTACTAGAGTCAAGTCAAGTTTCTACTTGCCCGCTGCGTCATTGAGATCTGTTGGGGAATATTCTGTGTTGACGCGGATATTTCTTTGACCAACGTCATACCTAGAGAAGACGTAGTCAGCATCACGAGCACCACGTTTTAGATTCACATAAACCTGGTACCCATTTATTTAGCCTGGGTTGAGCCGTGACCGTCGGCAGTATTGAAAACGTGTTCACTAAAACGTAAACATGAACTAGTCTCCGATTTTCTTGAAATCTATTGGTTTGCCATGCAATATTTCTATCATGTAACTATCATATCCAGGTATGTAACTAACGACTATAAGTAGAACAAAATCAAAACACGTAATGAACTGGGTCTAAATTAATTCAGCTAGGAGGCCTGTATTGACGAGAACCACGGTTGGGGTATGAGGCCGTTGGTGAACTTTTTTTTATATTATTAATGTTTTCGTTTGAGTTAGAAGTTGAAGAGTAGGGATATTCGTTTTCATAGAAAATTTTAGCTTAATCTGTAGTGAACCTTATCGTTAGTTTGCGCCAAGTACATCTGTTCTGAGAGTAGCGATGACAATCTTCTTATGTTGAACCTAGTTTTACGTGTTGTTAAAGATATACTGGATTAGACTGGAAACATCACATACTGGATTAGAAACTGCTTGCCTACAGAATTATCCGAATATCTATATCGCTACTATCTGAATCTGCAGGTAATGAACGTTGGAAACTCTACTAGATTTAATTTTAGATTTGTTAAAATTTCCTGGTGAGCAGACAACTAGAGTTAGCTGCCAGTTGGTATCTGCCAAGAACCTAATGCAAGCAATTCTTAAATTTGTTTTATTCTATTTATAACTACAGGCAACATGATATTGCAAGGTGCATATCCAATTTTTGACACGACAATGCCAATATCTTTTGTTTTATTTTCACCAGAAATAGAAGATTTGAATCAATAAATATTTCCAATTGTTTCGATTTTTAATTTCGTCAATGACTATGACAATGATCCTAGCAAGAAACATGAAGGAAAATAAACCGTTATTTATTAGTCGTTGGTAGCTGGTATGTGGCAAACAACAGAAAATCTTTCCATAATGAATACTTTACAAATCTATGAGCCATGATATTCATCATATATATCCGATCTGGTATTTCATACTTTGCTTTTAACATCTATATGTCCTTAGTCATCATTTCTTATATTTTCTTTCTCTATTCCTGCTATCATCATCATACATTCATGTCCGTACATACAACTTTGATCGTGCGGATTTTTTTCGCATAAAAAAGCTAATCACTAGGTTTTGTGTGATTTTAATGATTTTATTTTTTATTGTGGGACAGCAGCCAATGGAAGTGTTTTACCCACTAGTAAAGTTTATCTTAATAGTACGCAATTTACATGATGAAATGCAAATTAGAGTGTATAATGTTGTAGAGGTATATGCAACTTGTCCTTTCTCAAACGGCGTTAAACAGGAATGTGTATTATTACCAACCCTATTTAGCATCATATTACTCTGCTATGTCGGATGATGTTTTCAAAGATCTAACTTCAAAGCTAACATCTAATATCATTTTCAGAGATCTAACTTCACAGCTAACATCTAATTTCGTTTTCAGAGATCTAACTTCACAGCTAACATCTAATTTCGTTTTCAGAGATCTAACTTCACAGCTAACATCTAATTTCGTTTTCATAGATCTAACTTCAGAGCTAACATCTAATATCGTTTTCAGAGATCTAACTTCGGAGCTAACATCTAATATCGTTTTCAGAGATCTAACTTCGGAGCTAACATCTAATATCGTTTTCCGAGATCTAACTTCGGAGCTAACATCTAATATCGTTTTCAGAGATCTAACTTCGGAGTCGTAACATCTAATATCGTTTTCAGAGATCTAACTTCGGAGCTAACATCTAATATCGTTTTCAGAGATCTAACTTCGGAGCTAACATATAATATCGTTTTCAGAGATCTAACTTCGGAGCTAACATCTAATATCGTTTTCAGAGATCTAACTTCAGAGCTAACATCTAATATCGTTTTCAGAGATATAACTTCAGAGCTAACATCTAATATCGTTTTCAGAGATATAACTTCAGAGCTAACATCTAATATCGTTTTCAGAGATCTAACTTCGGAGCTAACATCTAATATCGTTTTCAGAGATCTAACTTCGGAGCTAACATATAATATCGTTTTCAGAGATATAACTTCAGAGCTAACATCTAATATCGTTTTCAGAGATATAACTTCAGAGCTAACATCTAATATCGTTTTCAGAGATCTAACTTCGGAGCTAACATCTAATATCGTTTTCAGAGATCTAACTTCGGAGCTAACATATAATATCGTTTTCAGAGGACTAACTTCGGAGCTAACATCTAATATCGTTTTCAGCGATCTAACTTCGGAGCTAACATCTAATATCGTTTTCAGCGATCTAACTTCGGAGCTAACATCTAATATCGTTTTCAGCGATCTAACTTCGGAGCTAACATCTAATATCGTTTTCAGCGATCTAACTTCGGAGCTAACATCTAATATCGTTTTCAGAGATCTAACTTCAGAGCTAACATCTAATAAAGTTATAATTAATCAACCTTCAGATAAACAGAAGGCTTAGAGAGCAGCGATACTTCCAGTGCTATTATATGATGGCACAACATGGACTGTGTATGGCGACATGTGGGGAAGCTCTATCACTTTCACACAACTTTTCTCAGAAAAGTTTTGACAATCAGAAGGCAACATAGGATTCTGGATGCCACTCTCGTTGATATAACTGGTATCTCGTTGATATAACTGGTATCTCGTTGATATAACTGGTATCTCGTTGATATAACTGGTATCTCGTTGATATAACTGGTATCTCGTTGATATAACTGGTATCTCGTTGATATAACTGGTATCTCGTTGATATAACTAGTATCCCACTCTCGTTGATATAACTGGTATCTCGTTGATATAACTGGTATCTCGTTGATATAACTGGTTTCAATAATACTGACATTATTATAGTGCAGACACAGACTCGTTAAACAGCTTATATTGTTGTATGCTAGGTCATCACCTACCAAAGATACTTCTCTATGGTGTGTAAGTAGAAGGTTATACTTCTGTATGTTGTGAGTAGAAGGTTATACTTCTCTATGGTGTGAGTAGAAGGTTATACTTCTCTATGGTGTGAGAGTAGAAGGTTATACTTCTCTATGGTGTGAGAGTAGAAGGTTATACTTCTCTATCGTGGCAAGAAGAAGCTCTACAAGAAGTTGTTAAATACCTCGCTGAAAGTATTAAAAAAGACTTGTATATAAAAGAGATGCATGGAAAGAACTAGCACACAATAGAGCTACATAGTGCTCTTCGGTTTAAAAAAGGTGCAGCATCTTGTGAAAATACAACTTCAGCTTCTTAATAGCGGAGAGTAGCTAGAAAGTCGAGGGTAGATCACATACTAATTACAGTGGTATTCCTATCCACCAACTGTCGGTGGAGATTTGCGGTCAGAATAGGGCTTATTGTACATTAATGAACTCATAGTCACGGACATACTCTAATTGAATTTCATAATGTAGATATAACAACAGTCACTATCGCTTGTAAAGATATAAAAACAACAATCGTTCGAACAACAATCGTTTTCACTAAAAAAACGGGTTTAAAAGCCGTAGAAGATGGACTTCACTGTACTCGGTTTCCCATATGTGCTCCGTCACTCTCAACCAAGCGGCACGCCACCTGCCGAGAGTACCACTCATAGCACGTAACTCTGTAGCTTCAAGTGATAATCCTCAGGGTAATCCTTATAAACAAACCACTCATAAAAAATCCACCTTACAACCACTACACTAGGGAGATCCCCAATCTTATCCACTAACTACATAGTAATATATATCATATTATGTTTTCCTAAGGAAAAGGTGTTGAACTCTAATCCTCCACATCCGTATTTATATACAGTATTGCATACATGTATGTGTCTTTGTGTAGTTGTTGCCTCTCTGCAGTCTTCCATTCTGGTGAAGCATGGCTAATTGAAATGCCGTCGCTAGTATGTAGTGTTACGATTGGTAAAACGTGTATATATTCCAATGTATGTTGTTTGTTATAAGTGGGCTAGTTGTATCACACCAAACCATTACTTCTGACAGGACAGGATGATTGTTAAGTATTACGCTATAAGCACTGACAGTAAGTAAAAAAAACACTACTTAGAGCTCAAAAAAACAAAAAGTATTTTGATACAAAACTACAAGAGGAATTTTCAATCGGACCCTGTTAACCAAATTAGAGTTCCTAAGTTGTACACAGTAATTAATACTATATTCTGGAGTAGATGTTGCACACTAAAATCTATACTGTATTCTACAATCGAGGTTGGACGCTAAAATTTATATTGTTTGCAATAATCTATGTTGAAAACTATACATTTGATATTTTATTTTAAACTTGAGTAATCCAGGGAGTGCAGTAAAATGGTGCACCAATAGGTGAGCGAATGTAGAAAAAATATAAAAAGATTTAAATACGTGTAGCAGTTCTCATTTGCCTACCTCTATTCACTTCTACTGCTCAGTCCATGTCTTCTCCTAGGTTTTAGAACCGCTGACTCTAATTGGGATCATGTTTGATCAGTTGTTTCTTTTCCAACCTTTACGTATATCCGACTTCCGATCTCTAACGTATAACGCATGTAACAAACTTGCATCTTATCATGTATACAGACGCTCATGTAACACTCAAGTGAGGACTAGCATCTTATCATGTATCCAGAGGTTCATGTATCACGCAGGTGAGGACTAGTATCTTATCATGTATCCAGAGGTTTGTGTATCACTCAGGTGAGGACTAGCATCTTATTATGTATCCAGAGGTTTGTGTATCACCAGGTGAGGACTAGCATCTTATTATGTATCCAGAGGTTTGTGTATCACTCAGGTGAGGACTAGCATCTTATTATGTAACCAGAGGTTTGTGTATCACCAGGTGAGGACTAGCATCTTATTATGTAACCAGAGGTTTGTGTATCACCAGGTGAGGACTAGCATCTTATTATGTATCCAGAGGTTTGTGTATCACTCAGGTATGGACTAGCATCTTATCATGTATCCAGAGGTTTGTGTATCACTCAGGTGAGGACTAGCATCTTATTATGTATCCAGAGGTTTGTATATCACTCAGGTGAGGACTAGCATCTTATTATGTATCCAGAGGTTTGTGTATCACTCAGGTGAGGACTAGCATCTTATTATGTATCCAGAGGTTTGTGTATCACTCAGGTGAGGACTAGCATCTTATTATGTATCCAGAGGTTTGTGTATCACTCAGGTATGGACTAGTATCTTATTATGTATCCAGAGGTTTGTGTATCACTCAGGTATGGACTAGCATCTTATTATGTATCCAGAGGTTCATGTATCACTCAGGTGAGGACTAGTATCTTATCATGTATCCAGAGGTTCATGTATCACTCAGGTGAGGACTAGTATCTTATCATGTATCCAGAGGTTCATGTATCACTCAGGTGAGGACTCGCATCGTATCATGTATCCAGAGGTTCATGTATCACTCAGGTGAGGACTAGTATCTTATCATGTATCCAGAGGTTCATGTATCACTAAGGCTAGGACTAGTATCTTATCATGTATCCATAGGTTCATGTATCACTCAGGTGAGGACTAGCATCTTATTATGTATCCAGAGGTTCATGTATCACTCAGGTGAGGACTCGCATCGTATCATGTATCCAGAGGTTCATGTATCACTTATGTTACTATTATCTCGTATCTTATCCAGCTGAGGAGTTTTATTTTTTCATCGTGCATATACTTTATTTACAAATTTGCATTTACCTAGACACTGTGCTTTCTCTAGCTGAAGTCACTCACAACCCTGTCGCTCTCGCCTTATCTTCAGCTTTCGTTGTTGTATTCCTGACACGTCAGTTCCCACGTGGCCGAAATGTAATCTTCGCTATATTTGGTTGTTCTGTTATATACTTTGTTGCCCCTATCCTTATAAGACCTTTCCGTCGAAACGTTCATTCTGTATATTTGTCCTCTACAAACTGCTTTATAAAGCTTTTTATGTTGTTTCCTATATACCCTTACCACATATTATTCTTGAGTATGTGTTGCATATTCTGTAATAAATATGTTTCGCCGGCATCGATTTTACACACCGTAAATAATGAGCTATATTTCAACTTTATACTTGAACGGTAGCCAAGTCTGCACCAGATTTAGAATAATTCATTTTTCAAAGATGTTCCTCATAATCTTGTCTCTCGTGCAGTCATAACAAGAATAAAAACCTGTTTATTTTCAGTCTTGCTGTAGACAGGTAACATTGATGGCACCAGTCCCACGTGCTGTTGACACAACCGCCTTCCATTTAGTATTTCTATTTTGTTCCACGGGAAGCAGTGTACAAACTGGGGAGTGATACGTTTGTGAATAATACGTGTTATGGGAGTGATACGTTTGTGAATAATACGTGTTATGGGAGTGATACGTTTGTGAATAATACGTGTTATGGCAGTGATACGTTTGTGAATAATACGTGTTATAAACAATTGCTTCACCTTTTTAGGCTGGTTTAATATGTATACACATACATATATATCTATGCATTTCTCTGTATGTGTAAATATATAAATATATATATATATAAAGAGAGAGAGAAAGAGAGAGAGAGAGAGAGAATTTAATGTACAATGAAGTCAAATCCCCCAGTTTTTATCCATACTCGATCGTGTGTTGCCGTGGCCCGAAAGAGGAGCAAAGAATAGCAACACTGTTTACCTTCCATGTATGTCGTAAGAGGCGACTACGAAGGTTATGGGATGGAGTTGGATATCTCATCCGATATTGGGTCAGTGACCCAAGGACATGCTGAAGTCGGATGTGTCCGGCCGAAAGACGCAAATATCGCAGCATTGCTGAAAGACATGACACGACGCATTTCGTTCTCCAGACTACATCATGCTGATCTGCAGGAGTTTGAGAACGAACGCAGAAGAAGAAGATCAATACTAATTGTTGATATTGAGCTCGCAATTATTTTTTTCAACTTCTATCCCGTGTGTTTACAAATCCCCATTTTTGAGCAGTTGTGTTTTATTGGGCATTATTCCCCCATAGCAACCGATATATTACTGTTTATATATCTGTTATTTTTGTATTATACAATGACGTGGGACATATTTCCACTATTTGGAAATTAATGGTCTCTTCAGTCCCATGCATGAAAATATGTATATAGATGTAAAATTCTAGTTACCAAATTATTAAATGTATTTACAACATCGGTTATGTACAGAAACCCATTCAAATCTTCGCTATTTTCAATACATCCTTATATATATATATATATATAGACTTCGCGGACACCAGTATATATATCCAGTGTATATATTTATATATTTTTGTCTTGGAAGATAATCATTGTAAGCCTAATATTTGATACTGTATAGTTCATATGATGGGTATATTATACTGTATTATTATGTTATCTATCTATATCAAGTGATGATCAAATGCTTTATGAAACTGAAATATCATATACTAATGTTTCAAAGATGTCAGCCTACTATTACGTTTCCTTAATAATCACATGGCACTAACTTGTTTGTATTTATTTTTGTTAACTTACATACTACAATTGATTCATTCCACCACGTGCCTTTCACTTTATACCTGATCTTCTAGAAGTTACTGTCGATTTCTTTTTTTGTTTTCTTAATATGACAAAAATTGAATCAGTATTGAAACATTTTATCCCTTTGTATGGGCCAAACCAAATAGGACACTATCTCCCTTATGCACCTAGGAAAATGTCAAATAGCCAGTGCATTTCCCATACGCTGACTGAGGTTCAGAACAACATTAATTTAAAAACATTTAAACACACGACCACCGCCAATGAAAATCAATATCCCTAACTCCAAGTACATTTCCTACGACTTAGAATAATAATTCACATCACGTTATAGTAACATATTTATGAATATACAATATATCAGTGATTCTTAGCATTGTTTGCGTGTGGCTTCCATTTGGGGCATACTATCTGTTATCTTTCATGGACACATTTTCCTTGGTGGCTTAGAAGAAAAAAGTTACTGTCTGCCTTTACAAATAGTCAGTGTATTGGAAACATTCTTGTTATAATTCTTGTTACTTATCGTTTAATAAGTTGTATTGAAGTTGTTTTCCTTATTTCGATTATCTTTCACCGTGTCAACGCTTGAAGAATACGTGGACCCCATTTGAAAAATATAGTCCACATTGAGAATCACTACAATAGGTTACAATATGACAGGTAGCATAGCATTCTGTTCTTTCTTCCAATTTATACTGACGCAGATTAGAAATGCACCACCTGTATAATCCATAATCTACAGTAACTATTATCTATTGTCTGTTCCCGGGTGAATGATGGTTTATTGTATTCACACTTGACGTTAAACATAAGGGTTGAAGCTTCAGCTGTCATTCCAAGGCCAGGTGTGTCACCTCGCTTGCACTAAGTTCATGTTTGTTCAAGGCTATCGTGATGTTTTCTATCCATCGTTTCCTTGGTCTACATTTGGCTTATGTCCGGATATTTTTTGTCATATTGGTCCATGCTAGTCGTTCAGTTGTGCATTTGATTAAAATTGCAACCAGTAATTAAAAATGTTGAACACTAACCTCCGTACCTCGTATGTCCCTCGTGTGCAACAAATGAACCCAGAAAATAATCTCTACAACTTACATCATTAACATTTCCACGGAAGACGTGCACAGGCAAGTGATGGTACAAATTTAATCCTTCCCAAATGTGAATACTGCTACCTTCAAATCGGTTGCGATAACGGACACAGTAATCTGTATATCTCTCCCCACACCGTCGCCAAATCCTCAGATCTACATAAGCAAAGTAGAGGTTGAATCTGCACTTGTCTTTGAATAAGACACCATTCCATTGCAGTCTAGTCCCTCTGACATGTTGTTCTGCCCATTGTGAGTGCTACAGACGATGTCTATGAATCAAGTTTGGCCCAACATAAGGTTGTCTTGTCATGACTGTCATTAGAGAGACGTGCCCAGGTCTGCCCACTATTGATCTTGCTGTTTGACTTGCTGGGAGGGAACGATTCTTTATGTGACTCCTCACAATATGAAGATCTTGCGCAGGAGTAGTAACTCGTGATTCGCCACTCCGAAGTCTAAAACGTGCAATGCCAGTAGTTCTGTAACGTTCATTGAAATATATATTAGTGCTGTTGTGATAAATCATCCTCCTGGCAATGGCCCGCGAGCTCATTCCAATCTCCAACATACCAGTGGCTAGTAGTCTGTAGTTTCAGATAGTCGTGGCATTTCAAGAACATGTACTGGGTGTTTCGTCTCAACGGTCATTTTATAGCGAGTATTCTACGACATCGTCTACCCATGTTCAGGGTCATAGCTGCTGGGAATCTTGCCGCACGTGTAGTTTTCATTGTTTTCGTGTAGTCTGTACACAAACCCTCGAGTTGACGTATGTTCTTTTCATTCCGGTAGACATTTGCTCTCTATCTAAAGACATACACGGGGAAATTTCATTCTCACACATTTTTTCCCAACTTCTCGGCAGCAGTATATATAGTAATGATGTGTTTTTAATGTGCTTCAGTATATATTTAAGTCTACAACTAAGATATGCATAATGTAATGCTGTACGTTAGTCAAAAATAGTCTTCATTTAATGTTTCAACCTAAAACACTCGCTGCCTGTGGCACAGCGATATAATTGTGGGCGACATCGTCTACGTGGAGATACAATACTATTTACTCTTTGAACTGTGAATACAGTGATTATTATATTTATTACTCATATCAAAGCAAATGATGTCGCCGCAGGTTTTGTCGGCAATGGTTATCTAATAACTTGTGGCTCGTGCAATGGTGGTAGGACAAGCTGTAACAGTGCCTAGCTTGTGTTTCTTTCCTCTGACTCGTATCTTTGTCTGGCTCTTGCCTTTTATTATGACAAGCTCCTACAAGATAAATGAATGTTTCGTTACTGTTGAAGACTGCTGCTGACTAATATTCCTACTGTTGTATGTACATGGGAGCCGCGCTAGCGCAGTGGTTAGCGCACTGGCTTCGCATATGAGTGGTCCTGAGCTCATTCCCCAGTTGAGGCGGAAATGTTTTTCAGATCGCAACGACTCCTGGGTCGACCCAGCCTTAAATGGGTACCGGATTACTCCGGGAAGTAAAGACTGCGAGGGAGAGGAGATGGCTACCGCCCTCATTTGCAGAGCTCTGACATGTGCGATCGCTAACATCTCATACCCCTACGGCATTAATAAATGCTATGGGTTACTTTACTTTGACTTTTATGTACATTAAATGAGAACCATCATTTATTAATACATTTAAATATATTATTTAATTGTCTTTGTATAGATAACTGCAAATAATGTGTATATTTTACCAGTCATCCAAATGGAAGAATCATCAGCAATTTGTGATAAACTTATATTATGTTCTATGCAGTTGATTAGATCATTAACCATTACAGTAAATAACGTAGCAGGAAGGACTGACTCATCAGAGATTCCATTTTCCTGTTCAAACAAATCATATATTACTTGATTAATTTTAACTTAAAGGTTTCTGTCTTGAAGAAAGTTTTGAATATAATAGTAAATATTACCTTTAAGACAAATTTCTTTATTTTTTTTATTCAAAGCACATTCCATCATGCGTTATTTTAAATGCCTTTGCTGTTAAATCCAAGAGAATATCCTTTGTCGTTTTTAATATTTACGACATCGGTTTTTATTTAATGTTCTATGTTTAATAACTGAACTATTATAAAATAATTGTTCCCCCCAAAAACCGTGTTATTTTTACAATATTCATTATTTTTTTAGATAATCTAATATTCTTCTATTTGTGGTTATTTCCAATATCTTTCCTATATCATAAGTAAGAGATTGGCCTACATGAATTAAACTCTGTAGGAATTTTACCTGGCTTCAGTATGGACATAATGGTAGACATTTTCTATGCATGTTGTATTTTCCTGTAGACCACACAATACTGAATAATTCATTTATTATGATTAGAATTTGTATAGGATTTGTTTACGGAGAGTGTAATTTAATATGTCTGGTAATAATGTTGAATTTCTCTTGTCTCCAATTGCGGATTTTATTTCTGATATGGTTACATTTGCTTTTAAGAAATGTATTGGTTCTCATCAGCATTTAATATTTGTGAATCTAGTAACATTTGTGTACTGTCTTGTCTTGATGATTGCTTGTTGACACTTACATTACAGACAAGAGTTGTCAACTCATGGTTTGTTCCCTTTGCTATCGAGTTTAATAATTTATGAATTATTTTAATATCGTAGTTATTTAATTTCATGCTTGTATTTTTTTCTAAATTCCTCTGGAGTTCGTATTAATTTTAATTAATTTTTATTTTAATTTCCCACAAAGGTCACTTTGCTTTCGATATCATTATGTTGGTTGCATTCCTTATTTAATTATAACCTAATATGTTCTGTTCTTTTTTGTAGCTTCTTAATTTTCTTAGTGCTTTGTTTTTCAATTTCATAGATATCGCTCATTTAAAAGACCACAAAGTATCCTCTTTTTTACTGGGTAATGTTACGTCGTTGCCACAACCATGTGAGATGGGTTTTATATTGGACTGTGTATTTTCTCACTGGAAATTATACACAAGTAACCAAGCTGTTTTTCCGTTCTCTTGTTAGATTTAATGTGCTACATTTTTCTCTCCAGGTCTTTCGTTTGTCGTGCTATATCTTATTTGTGATGTCCGTCTGTTGTTTTATGTTTAATTTCACGATTTTTAGCATTTTGTGGTGTAGAAATAGTTGTTGAGATTGACCGGTGATCATTCCCCACATCTTCTAAGACTAATGGTGGTATTTCTACTATTTCGGATGAAACTAATGTCAGATGTCGTGTGCTCTGTGTAAGAGTGTTGGAGGAGTTTCTAAGATCTGTACTGGATGTATTTTAAACTTTTTGCACGTGCTCTTTCATCTATACACACATTTTTATGCACAGCAGTAAATAGATCATTCATTTCCAAATAGTGCAATATGTCCCACGTCTTTGCATAATGTAAAAAAAAACAGTGTTATACAAATTTTTTCTAACAACTGTTATGTGTATTTCTATATGATTAAAAAACAGCTTGGCGATAATTGTGTTTAGCATACGTCAGTTGAAGACATATTTCTGTTAAATAGAGATCCGTTAAAGACAGATTTTTCTGTACATAAAAATACCAAATAACAACAATGTAAGCAAAACTCGTTAAATACAATAACACACATGAATTTAGACAAAAAGTTACCGTGAAAAACACATAAACACGTTATTTGAATACGTTAAGTTTCTGTTTTTGCACTGACCTTATATTCAATAGATATTCCTGTCAGATTATCTTGTACGTCTGCCAAAATAGAAAAAAAATGTGAAAACCTCATAAAAAATTGTTGTGAAAAATCTAGCAACTGAAGAATTTGGATTAAAATGATCTGAATAAAACCATCTGGATTAATCTTTTCTATAGATAGAAATATTAAGTTTAGTTTAGTTATGTGAATATGTTCCACAGATAGAAATATTTAGTTTAGTTTAGTTATGTGAATATGTTCCACAGATAGAAATATTTAGTTTAGTTTAGTTATCTGAATATGTTTCATAGATAGAAATATTGAGTTTAGTTTAGTTATCTCAATATGTTTCATAGATAGAAATATTGAGTTTAGTTTAGTTATCTCAATATGTTTCATAGATAGAAATATTGAGTTTAATTTAGTTATCTGAATATGCTTCATAGATAGAAACAGTAAAATTACTTTTGTTATACGAATGTTCATTGATGCACTGTTCATGAAATAGTATGTGCTTGGTCTCTTCCACGACGCCACAAATGTATGCACGATGATAGTTCTTGTAGCTCACTGGTTACACACATCTCTTAACTACATCCACAATCAATTGTTCTGCCTGCAGCGAAAAATTTCCTAGTTATTTTAGTTGCATTATTTATGTTCTTTCACTCCAAAAGTCTTTAATTTACTCATCTTTTGCGACACACAAAGGGGGAGCAAAGAATAGCCACACAATGTTACTTCCCATGTGCATCTCAAGAGGCAATTAAGGAGATTTTCCTTCTGATGGAGCTGGCTAAACCATCGCATGATTAAGAAGTCATGTTGATGCCGGATGTGTTAGTCAGAATTGCATATATTGCATCAAGCTGTAAACCATGACATAACGCATTCCTTATTCCGGATTACATCCTGCTAATGTGCAGACTTTGAGAACGAACAAAGAAAAACGTTGTCATTCAGTTAGTGTTCGTTATATGATAGCAATATGCCCTTTTTTATTATCTAACACTCGATGGATCCCTCTTGTAGCAAGACAATGATCTTTTTAGATCTCTCTTGTAACAGGGCAGTGGTCTTTCTAGATTTCTCTTGTAGCAAGACGATGGTTTTTCTAGATATTTCTTGTAAAAATGAAAAGTTAACCAACAGAAAACTGTTGTAGGGTTGTGAGATGTTGACGATCTCACATGTGAGTGGCTCTGCTATACGAGAGCGGTAGCCATCTCCTCTCCCTCTCCGTCTTTACCTTTCGGACTGAGCCGATTAGCAATTCAGACTGAATCGACTCGAGAGCAGTTGCATTCTTTGCGAAGCAAGTAAGCTAACCATTGCGCTACGCCCCCCCCCCCCCCGACCCCCTTTCCTAATAAAAATGTAGATTTATTGCAGGACGATCATTCTACTAGATCTCTGTTGTAGCAGGACAATGGTCCTATTAAATATGTCTTTTGGCAGGACACTCGACCTAATAAATTGACAGACGTTTAAAGTCTAGTTATCGATGATGATATTGCCATTTTTTGCAAGTAACCCGAACATCCAACTTTTGCTGTTACAAGTAATATGTCAGTGTTTTCATATATTAACTAGCCGGTGGACTTCGGCAACGACACCCCTAATTATGATTTTTAGTCAAAACGTCGTATGTCATTATGTGTCGTTGCCAGTATGTTTTCTTTATAAATAATGGTACCATATATACTATTTTCGTTCACTCTGATATTTGTCTGTGTTACTACAGCTCTAGAATTTCCAGTATTGTGTTATTTTTCCACATTTGAGTTGTATTTCTAGCTATTGGGCCAGGATGTGCATTGCAACTTGTTTAATATCATTGGTTTCCATGCATTTAGACATCTTTGGTCAGTCTGAGAGCTCCGGATGGTCAATTTTGCTCCTCTATTGCCACTGTGTGTATCGCAATCGACACAACCACGGACATCTACTATTTAATCAGTTGGTCGTCAGATCATCATCATTGCACTCAGTTAAGTCCATATGTGTTTCGATCTCATATACAGACAGTATGTCCTTCAGCATGTGGTAACATATGTGTTTCGATGGCATATACAGTATGTCCTTCAGTATGTGATAATTAACTGTTTCGGTTATGTATTGGTTGATAACTCTTATTTTGATTGCTATATTCTGCTCATTTCTTGTAACATCAGGTTTTACTCTCCTGCCCTGCATTCCACTGAAGAATAGATATACCCCATATTTTCCAACTGGTCCAACTCCTTTACTACATTCAAAATATTAGCATGATTCATTAATCTACACTAGTCACGACTGTGGCCACATTGGCAAGCCTGTCTTCTCTTCCATTTCCCCTAACAGCCACCTGTCCAGGAACAAAAATATAGGTAACTCTTCAGCACAGATGTAAACAATGACTCCAACCACTGGCTTCAACCACTGACTCCAATCGCTGACTCAACCACTGAATGCGTAAATAACAGGATTTTTTTTTTCATAGCATACTCAAACAATCAATAGGAAACAGACATCGACTGGCATGGTAATCTTTGACATAAAAATTGCTTGAAGGCGCAGAAACCGCCGCAAAAAACTTGATGGACATCATATAATTACGTATTATTTAAGACATTTCGCTAATATATGCAGCCATCAAGATATTGTATCGAGAGTTTATCGACCAACAGGTTCAGCGAATTGGTACATATGTTGATATTTAGGCACTGTTCTCACAGATCAATACTGTATTTTAGTATTTCTGTTATCCGTTCATCCTTGACTGATGTACACGTTATTAATTTAGTGCAATTTTTTAAAATGCATTTGTGTTGCTAGGTAACTGTTAACTGAGTCATAGGGATAGTAGATGTGCAATCGATAACACGAGATAATGTCTACAGGTCTACAGGTGCAGAGTCCCCTTAGCTTCTGTGATATCCAATAACTGCACGCAAACATGTAACTGTTAGCGATCGCATAGATGGGATCATGTTATACACAGTAATGTTCCATCTATTTAAGCAATACTTGAGTCTGGAGTATTTCATAGTATTGATATAAACTATGATGATGATAATGACTATGACTGTACTGTGACTAATTAGCCATATGCGAGTCTGAAATATGCTTCCAAAAGACGATCATGTGTTGGTGGTTCCTCAAAAAATATTGAGTCCTTTTACTTCTCTTCTACCACACTTTATGGAGCAACATTTTTAGTTTGTGTTTAAGCTTTCAGCATCAGTTGCAATAAATATGATACTCTGACGCCAGTCAGTATGTGCAAGCCATGTGGAAGGATGTCCCATGAATGCATGTCTTTATTAAATTGAGTCAGTGATATCCTAAGAGTGTCTGTAAAACACTACTTCTGTACAACGGTCTGGCGGAATCTAATCTGAAGTTATACATTAATTTCAGCATAAAGAAAGTTCTTCTTTTTTATCAATTATATTATTCATTTTTTGTATTATTTATTTATTCGATTTTAATCAAAGGTTCTATTTTATTAAGTATCCCTTTCTGGTGTTACTGCGGCCGTCAATGGGAAATTTTGTCTGACATCTTGGTTTTTGTCTGAAATCTTGGTTATTAGATAGTTCATTATATTGCAATGTGTTCGAAAACTGACATATGTCATGCGGATCAGATATAGGCCTATTCTGGTGAAATATTCTTTCCAGAACCTAGTACTGTTTACAGAACCTAGTACTGTTTACAGAACCTACTACTAAACCTAGTACGTCTACGAATCCTAGGACGAATTTACCTGTCGAACCAATGACATCTCTAATACAATCTGAAATAGATGATATCCATCATCGTGCCCCTACCGTCGCTGTTACTAGAGATCAAATTTTGCATTATCAAATTGCCCATGCTGTTATACATCTTTATATGAACACAAAATCACTGTTTTCTTGTTATATTTTTTACATGTATAAACCTACTTCAACGTGGTATATAATGATCTGTAAAAGTAAATCCACTTCGATGTATAATGAATGATCTGTAGGTATAAAACCACGTCGGTGTATAATGAATGATATGTAGGTATAAACCCACTTCGGTGTATAATGAATGATATGTAGGTATAAACCCACTTCGGTGTATAATGAATGATCTGTCGCAGTAAGAATTCTATAAAGGCCAGCAAGCAGCCGTGAGAGTAAATAATGACACATTCGATTGATTCAGAGTGGATAATGAAGTCAGAGACGGATGTGCCCTATCACCATATATCTTCAACATTTATACAGATAACATAATGAGGAATGTAAGAAATGATCAACAGAGAAATAACTTCGACGTACTCAACATCGGAGATCACCAGAACTAAGATATGCTGATGGTATAACATTATTGGCACACAGTCAAGTAGGTCACGAATAGCACATAAACTTCATTAAAGAACATAATGAAAAACAAAACTTATTTCTGAATTGAAAGAAGACCAAGATTATCACAAGCGACAAACCGACTAGCAAATTTTCAATCAGTATCAGCAGCAGAGAATTAGAAAGTGTAACGAGTTTTGAATACCTTGGTTCTCTTATCAACTGTAATGGGAATTGTTATGAAGAAGTCAAAAAGAGGTTGTTTATTGCGTCAAAGAAGCTGATACAAGTAAAACACATATGGCTGACTGCTGCAAAACATCAAAACTAACATTCCTAAGAGCTTGCATTTTCCCAGTGGCAATATATGAGTGTGAATCCAGGACAATCACCAACAAATTGACAAATATAATAGCTGCATTATAAACAAAATGTTACAGAGAAATGTTCAGAATAATATTGACCAAAAAGATGACCAATGTAACCATCCTGAGAGAAATGAATGTAAAAGAAACCTAGCTAAACAGAATTGTTCTTAACAGACACCTACAATATTTTGGCCACATTAAACGCCATGACATTCTAACGAAAGTCATAATGTCATAATGGAACGGCTGATGCCAGGAAGACGAACAAGAGGCAGACCAATAAGAAAATGGACATAAGACATTTAATACCACCTCAATATGACAGTAACAGAAGCAGGAAGACTAACTTGGGATCGACAAGTTTCGAAAATCTGTTATGACTATTACATCCTGTTCATGATGCATTACTTGATGATGAGTAGTAAACCCACCTCGACGTAGAATGATCTGTAGGAGTAAACCCACTTCGGCGTAGAATGATCTGTAGAAATAAACCCACTTCGGCATAGAATGATCTGTAGGAGTAACCCACTTCGACGTAGAATGATCTGTAGGAGTAAACCCACTTCGGAGTAGAATGATCTGTAGGAGTAAACCCACTTCGACGTAGAATGATCTGTAGGAGTAAACCCACTTCGGAGTAGAATGATCTGTAGGAGTAAACCCACTTCGCCGTAGAATGATGTCTAGGAATAAACCCACTTCGGCGTAGAATTATATGTATTACTAAATCCACTTCAGCGTAGACTGATCTGTATTAGTAAACCGAATTCGTCGTATATTCTTTTATTTCGTATCACTTGTTGGTCCGTTGATTTCGCTGTCCACTTTATATTTAAACTGACCTGGCTCAATAAATCGTACACAGAAACTTTCCTGAATACGCAAGAGTCAGATGCAACGAAAGTGCAGACCTTCACTGGCAACAAATTGGAAGTATGATATAAAACTGAGAAATAATAAGGTTAAGTCAGCCAACATATGCTGCAGCCACATCACTTAGACCACCTACCGTGCCGGCAAGCCACTCATTCAAAATATTCAAATTGAAAATGTTTATAATAGTTTCTCTCTCTCTCTCTCTCTCTTTTTGAATATATATATATATATATATATATATATATATATATATATATATATATATATATATATATATATATATATATATATATATATAGAGAGAGAGAGAGAGAGAGAGAGAGAGAGAGAGAGAGGAGTAAAATGTGCTATATATATAAACACAGCAGAACAAGACCATAAATAAGAAATAAAGGGGTGGGGGAAATTGGAGTTTTCAACCTCTCATGCCTTAGGAATGTCTTAGAAATGCCCCATGCCTTAGGAACCTCCCATCCAAAATATTACATTTATTACTAGTTTCCTATGATTACTAGGATTTTATTTTTAGGATTTTAGTCAAAAGGCTGGTAAACCAACCTTCTTGTAACGACTTTTCACAGAAAGGTAACCAAAACAGTTTTGAAAATGAATGAATTACGCACGAACGTGAGCGAATGACCTTTTCTTTAGACCAGCTACAACCCCCTTACTTATGAGTAGTTTCTGCCATGCAGCGGGACAAGAAAACATTATATTAAAAATGATTAACGCGGATAATCATGCATCAGCTACAGAATGAAAACACAATGCTGGATGCAATAACAGATACGAACGCATGATGAAATACAGTATGAACACGGGCCATCAAGAGACAGAAGAAGACCAAGAAGATGTTGGATCGAAGTAATCACAGATTAATGCCACGTGATAACATCACTGCATATCCAAATGACAACGTATCAAAGACCGACAACCGATCATCATCCAATATCCGGGACTAAAAAAACGCAAACTGTATCCCAACGATACAGAAAACAGAAAAGAATTAGAGAAAATAAAATAAACCTCGGTGAACCGGGTGACCTGAGAACGAGTATTTGTCTGCGAAATTGAATCTCAACGTTTTTGAATGATGAAACGCAGAGTTATGGAAATGTTCTCTTTTCCTTATATTCTGGCTAATAATTATTCATAAATTTCTGGCATATGCACATATATTTGAAAGATAACTGATCAAAGCACAATTAATTAAAATGCATTCATTCTCACGTTAGCATCGATTTATGTTATCCAGGCTGCTACGGTACGTTGCTGGATATTTCATGTTCATTACTCTCACGTCACATGCTTTACACTTATCTGTTTATCATATTGAACGAGCGGTATCTGAAGGCCATCTTTGATATTTACTCGTCTGGAAATTGTAATTAATACATGCACGCGCCAGCAAGCAGTAACATATACATATTCTCTCTCGCATAGATAGAGTCAAGGTTAGAAACAATGTTACACAGGTACACTGGTACGCTTGTGCTTACCTACATTAACTCTTGCAACAGTATGTACTCACACTCACACATTTACATCAAAACACACACACACACACAGTATGATCACACAGATACTGATATTCTTCCACAGCAACACACATATTCTGACACACTCCCACAACAAAACATACATACCCTGACACACCCTCACAGAAAAACACATATTTTCTGAGATACCTTCACGCCAAAACACACATGCACTGGCATACTACCACATATAGCAACCAAATGTTGTGTCTTTCATTGTTATTTAATATTCACAATTCTCCAGTAAATGTTCAATCGTCCAGGCTCCAATGACACTATAGATAATATGCGTGGTCGACATCAACTATATATACTATATGTGTGGTCCAATGCTATTATACATACTATATTTGTGGTCCAATGCTACTATACGTGCTATATGTGTGGTCCAATGCTATTATACGTACTATATTTGTGGCCTCGGCTCAAATGCTACTATACATACCATATGTATTGTTCATTGCCACTATCTATACTATTTCTGTGGTCCAATGTAACTATACATACTATATTTGTGGTGTAATGCTACTATACATGATATATTGGTGGTCCCTGGTACAATGCTACTATACATACTATAGTGGTGGTCCCTGGTCCAATGCTACTATACATAATATAATGGTGGTCCCTGGTCCAATGCTACTATACATACCATATTTGTGATCTAATGCTACTATACATACTATATTTATGGTCCCGGCTCCAATGTTGCTATACATACTATTTTTGTTTTGTTCAATGTCCCTATAAATACTACATTTGTGGTCAAATGTTACTATACATACTATATTTGTGGTTCAGTGTCCTTACTTACAGCGGGCCAATTTTATTCTTCTTTGTTCATAATACAACTCCTGCAGCATGTAGTCCAGAGATTCGAACGTGTTGTCCTATGGTTCATAGCTTGGCTGTGACAGCTGCACCTTTTGGCTTAACAGGTCCGATTCAACAATGACATATCGATCGCTTTAACTGTCTGTGGGATGGGATAACGAATCCCGTCCGTTAAACCGCCTTAGTATCCTTTTACGATATGCGTGGCAAATAACAGTGTCGTTATTCTTTTCTCCCAATTTGGACGCAAGAACACCCAGGCGACCGGGCAGATCAGTTTGAATCTTAACACCATTGGTAGGGTATATAAGCCACGCAGTCATATGGTCTATGTCGTAAAATGAGGTCAACATTGAGTCAATGACTGGCTTTGATGTGGTTGAGTGTCTGCAAACAAAATGGTGGAAAAACGTCCAATCTTTGTTCTAGGTAGAATCCTCAGAAACTGTGTTTATTGTTCAAATTTGGTCATTTGAGCATTAAATAGAAGTTATGGAAGAATCTACAAGATTCTATCACATGTTAAATAAGAGCTTTATTGCTTGTAATTTGTGAAGATAAAAACAAGCAAAGAAACAAACAAAACGTGTATTCAATCAGCAAATCTAGCTAAATAGTATATGCATCCAATATATCTACTCGAATAAGGAAAGTCTCAAGGTCTATTAGCATACCAGACACAACATTACGCAACAGTCAACTTTCAGTCGGTGACATATCAATATAGTGAGGCTTTATTCTTGCAGAATTCCACACAGAATGTCTTTTATACAAGTACGTATTTCTTTTTATTGCAACATTCAGAATGACCATCAATTAAAATCATGCTGAGGGAAAAAGTTGAGTTCCTGCCCTGACCATAATCATAACTGCAAAAGTGTGCATATTTCCCCGGCTATGAATAGGTGATACGAAGGGTGTGCTGGAAAGCAACATTCATATTAACATAACATAGAGAATACATTGCAAAATATAGAATGCGACAGTCAAATATAGGGTGAATGACATTGTGGTTTTGGGTGTTTTAATCAGAAATCTCCATCCCACGAAATGGCATGCAAATATCTTCCTCTATCAGAAACTGGTATGTGGTGAATTGCCTTTGTGAAGTCTCTATGAAAAGTATTTGCTTTCGTGGATTCAGATGGGGTTCACAGAGATGCGTTCCTCGCTGGTCACAAACACTCGAGAGGAAATATTTATCCTTTTTTTCTGTTGCCGAGAATTTGCTGTGACCGAGTCGCATCCCGCATTCTATGCCTTCACGATTCTCCCAGCATCCAGTTTACATATTCTCTATGAGTTTTCTTGACACTGCTTCCAGTATATTAATATTAGGAAATGGTGTGACTGTGGGTGAAATGCCAGTTTCCAAGACACTTTCGCTACAGATGGAACATTAGACAGGGACAGGATCCACTCAAAGTAGAGATGTTTCTTCTCAAAGACTCCCAGATCATGACATTCCATTCTGGAGTAAAAGACTTCCAGATCATGACATTCCATCCGAAGTAAAAGACTTCCAGATCGTGACATTCCACCTACAGACATTGTTATCAAAAATTGATTTTATTTATTATATTATTTATTTAGTTATGTTATATAGTTATTATATTGATTCAAACTGTCTGGCATATAGATTGAGAATGACAAACTCTCACTGTCTGGCATATAGATTGAGAATGACAAACTCTCACTGTCTGGCATTAAGATTAACATTGATAGACACCCACTTAGGATTATATCATCACTATAATCCTGCTATTGTGACCTCAACCATAAAGTGGCACAATCCGTAATATAACTCATGTCCTATGACGTATTCTTTCCAGAACGTAGTCCTCCATATGAATCCCCTGAAATCAGCGCGGAATTTTGCAAGTTGTCCTGCCTATTCTATCGACATGTGCATGCATTCCTGAATAACGTTTGTACAGTGACGTCTTAGTCGACATTCTGCTTTCTATAGTCCCTTCCAACAACACATATTCATCTCTATTGTGGCATGACTGACTCTGTGACCAAGTGGTACAGTGCGCGTCTGTGACGGCCAAGATACAAGGTTCGATCCAGCCACATGCATTTTAATCTTAGCATCTGGCCGTTCAGAAAGCGATCACAAACTACCCAACGTATTATATTGCCTAGAAAATCACTACAGCCAAAAAATGCTGGGTGATGGCTAAGTACTGAATATGATTCATTCATTCATTTTCCTTTAGCGCTGAGGTTAGCGCAGAGGTCAGATCTCTCCAACTCTGTATGTTCAATGCTATTCTGTGCAGTTCTTGAATAGTATGTATATTGCTCGTCTTACTTTCTCTAAATTCAAGTAGGAAGAATGAGGATAAATGAAAATAATTCTTACAGATGACGGGAATTTATCCAGGTCCGTTCTGGTTCCGTTCTATCACAATAAAAGATGTGATCTCGTCAAGACATTCAACCTGTGTAATTAAGTCACTGAGAACGGACCGATCTTTACTTTCTCTAAGTATTGTTCTTATGCGTGTTTATTTCGGTCTACCCATGTCTCTTGTGCCTGTAGGTATCTATTCAAAAGATTGGTGGTGTATTCTGTTGATGTTTCCGCGTAGGACATGCCCGATGTAAGACTAACGGCGTTTTCTGATAACCTCTGTGATGAAGTGTTGATACTCTTCTCTGATTGTATCATTTGATTTGAATTCACTCCAATGCCCTAAATAGGACACGCTACCAATTTTTTTTTCTTTTATTCTGACATATTTCTAAGTGCAATGCGGCAAATCAGAACAAGCCCCGTGAATTTGTCATATGAATTCAAATTGAAACTGTTTTTTCCATGGTCGATAATCGGTTTCATCGACGCACCGATACATGACTATGTCAGGTTTATTCCCCTTGGAATACTACACGGATGACTGCACCAAAACAATCAATTATGTGTCCCCTGAAACCAGTAAAATAATAAAGAAATGTTGGTTAATTTAAAATCAGCCTTCTAAAATGAATCATTTGAAATTTTTCGCGATTATTATTGGCTGTCGATACAAAATATTAACATTGTGACAAATAAAAAAGCACATGGAAAGACTAATTAGTCATTGTATGAGGTTATTTTACCAATCCGTCATCAGGTAGTATATTCCAGACGGTCATTTTCTACAACAATCCATTATCTGTCACCGTGGTGTTGCGTGTGTCGCAATAATTCATTGTTTAACTGTTCGTTATCCCAGGTCAGGCTGTTCATCAATACCAGAACAATAACTGCCAACAGAGCTTGACGCTATTGGCAACTAGACAAAATGCATACGGTTTTATAGATCTATATTCAGAACACTTTGGACAGATACTAAATCACAATAAAAAATATATGGAAAAATGTAAATTTCTTTTCTTCTGCGTTTTCTATCAAATTCCCGAATACTATCAGGATGTAATACGGAGAATATTCTTTCTCAAACTCCCGAATACTATCAGGATGTAATACGGAGAATATTCTTTCTCAAACTCCCGTATACTATCAGGATGTAATACGGAGAACGGAGTGCTTTGTGTCATTGTTCACAGAGTGGCTGTGATATATACGACTTTCGGCGTGATAACTCCGACTTCAGTATGCAGATGGTAATTTAAAAATAAGGCTAGTAACCTGTAACACATGAAAACAGTTCACATTCATTGGGCATATTATCAGAAGTGTAAAGATGAATTTTGGACACACCATGACAACAAACAGAGCAGGAGGGGTAGGGAAGGGACAGACCAATAGACAAGCTGAGGGGCAGATTGGCATTGTGGCATTGGAGGGGGACGGTACATTCGTTTGGGATGTGATTGCCAGCAGCAGAGGAACGTGGATATACATAGCAGAGCTACGGAAGATACGTGAAAGTTTACATGAAAGCATATAACAGAGTACCGTTCGACTACCTCATCATAACGCTCTTGCTGTTTAATGTTGACCCTTTCGTCGTTACATGAATATCAGCAGTGTTGCTCGATTCGTCGTCACATGAATATCAGCAGTGTTGCTCGATTCGTCGTCACATGAATATCAGCAGTGTTGCTCGATTCGTCGTCACATGAATATCAGCAGTGTTGCTCGATTCGTCGTCACATGAATATCAGCAGTGTTGCTCGATTCGTCGTCACATGAATATCAGCGGTGTTTCTCGAGAGGAAGGTGGCCCTCAGGTGCGGATGCTGGACATCTAAACCTATAACAATAAGCCCAGGCCTTTCACGGGGATCTCCCCTCTCACCCGTATTATTCAATGTCTACATCGTGGCAATAACACAGCAGCAGCTCTACGGAAGAGGTAGAACACTGTACTTTATGGATGACATCCTGATATACAGACAGGGAAGGAATAGATCAGAAACTGTCGAATCAGTGCAGAATGATCTAGACAGTATTGCCCTCTGGTGTGACGATTCTGGGACACTGAACAACCAAGAGAAGGCTGCGGTAACATGGATCTCTCTTAACAATCACATCGTAAAGTCTACGACACCGACGGTAGAGATGCGAGGGTATGATGTAATCAGGACCTTATCCTTACAATACCTGGGCGTACGATTTGATCGTAGTCTGTGTTTCCGGAAATACGTTGATCATGTTATCGCAAAAGCCCGTAAAGGACTTTCAGCTCTGAGTGTGATGGCAGCGGCTGACACTAAACAACCACAGCTCGTAATCTTATATGAGGCTCTTGTCCTCCATGTCATTGTATATGCAGGTGCCATTATCACCGCCAGTCACACACAGTTTGAGAGGCTGGAAATAATTCAAATCGAAGTGATGCGGATCATCCTTGGTTGAACAAGGGACACACGCTGTGCGGCTATGAGATTTCTCCTTGTTTTTCCGAGCATATCTCACAGAATTGATATGTGGCGTGCCCACCCTTACCTCAGAGTGAGTTCCGACATAGATCACCCACTACACAACGAGCTCCCACGTGTGAAGGGAAGCAGGCTCAAGAGAGGCAAATCGTGGATGGGTCAAGTGAGGATACCGTTAAGCATATCTGTGCCCCAGAAGACATATCTCCTGGCGAGGAATGGATACCTATTTCTACGGTCTTTCAAGAGGCAGTCACGACCGTCATTACACCCAATAGAGAGTGCAGGGAACTCAGCCCCGTGAGCGTGGATGCTGAGGTCAAGGCACTAATCTGCGAAAATACCGATGACACAGATGTTGTGATCTACACGGATGGGTCGGTCATCCCTCACCACCGATGCGCATGGGCCTTTACTGCCAGATCAAACAAAAGAATAGTACACGAAGCCAGTGGTGCCTTTACCGCAACAACAAGCAGTCTAACAATGGAAGTATTCGCAGTAACGCAGGCACTTAACTGGCTGGAATCGCAAACCTATCCCCATGCATGCATACTAAGTGACTCACTGAATATGATTCAGAAAGTCAAAACATGTGATGTACGTAGGGAATTGGCGGAGACATTTGAGAGTGCAGGAAGGCGGGCATCACTACGAAGACTCACGTTTATTTTTGTCCCTGGACTCGCGGGCGTGAAGGGAAACGAACGAGCCGACCAATTAGCTAGCCTCGGCAGCACAACAGACGGTCAGCCTATAGACCGAGCAGACATATTGCTCTTCGTGAATCCTCACCATCAGAAGATTTTGAGAAGAATGAGCATGGGTCAATATCGAGAATGCGCGAATTGGGAGTGAGGATGGGTGTGGCCCGTAGATAACCCCTGAAAAGATTTCAAAAAGAGCAGTGAACCAACATAGAATCGGAACCATCAGCCGGTATACCCTGAGAGATTTACTGAAGCGGAGATCTGAGCAACTATGGACTTGTCCGGTGTGCGAAGAGGATAATCAGCATACCTAATACCTACTACGTGAAAGTTTAAAGTTTAGGACGCGCAGAAGAAAAAGAGTCGAGATTTTGTATCACAACAAAGAAAACCAACACAAACTGGACGTTTCGACGCCCAGAAATATATTTTAAAAAACAGAGGACATTATACAAAAGAAATAAAAATGATATCATAGAATATTAAATCAAATTTAATGCCCCAGGTGGCACAGACATTGATACCATTCGTGAACATTAATTGTCCACGAGCTTTTCATCATAATTTATTTTTTTCATACTTGAATTTCACATTCTTCACTTTCCACATACTTGACTTTTATTGATTACACATCTTATATTGATCTTTCTCATTCTTTAAATCACGACGTATTGACTACACGCTATACTTGACACTTTCCCTCAAGCTTAGACACATGCAAGAAGACGTATAGATGTTACTAATCGGTCATTTCCCTGAATGCGTGCCTACCACATATTTATACTGTTTACGTGTTATTATGTGCACAGTTAATACGCCGTCAATGAAATTACTTCATTAGAAGACCATGTCGCCAGAACAAACAAAATGTCTACTGCTAGTTTAATTAAATTATGCTACGAATGCGCATCGGGGTAGAAGGGTGATCTTAGAGTTTAGGAGGGGACGGAAGATTAGTGGTAAGTTTATATCTTATTCTAAACTTAGTACCCCCCCCCTACCCCTTCCTAAACTATATACATATGTATTTTAAAAGGGAGAATTAAACTGTGATAATGCCACGATTTAATGCCGCGAATGCGCATCCCGGAAGAATGGGTGATCCTAGAATTTAGCAGGAGAGGTTTCAAGTACGGGGCTAAATCTAATTCCACCCTAGCACCCTCCCTCTCCTAAACTCTATACATATGTATCTCAAGGGAGACAGAAAATGTGCTGATTTCTTATTATTCGAAGGTTTATAATCGGTAGCCATTTCGTTAATAGAAAATGAACTGGTAGAGTGACGCCAAAAACTGCTAACAAATTACGGTCGGATAATTATTTAAATAGTATGAGCGCGTGATCGCTAGTAGGCACGCATTCCGGGAAAGAACCTACACATATTTATTGTCTTTTCCACTGCAGCGGGTAGCTTCAGCTGTGTGCAGGCAGATCTAATCCTACAACGAGACGTCGGTTTCTACATAGTCCAGGTCTATGTTCCAAGTGTCCTGATTGTCATATTATCCTTTCTGTCTTTCTGGGTGGACGTCGAAGCCATCCCGGCCAGGATATCACTTGGTGTTCTTACAGGTAAGCATGCTGCAGTCAATCCAGTTATAGCTGGTACAGTTAAATTGGGTATGTCTGACATTTAATACACATAACATTCCTAGTCAGGGTCGTGTGTACTACTTCTCGTTAGAGGGGAGCTTTCCTTTTCCACATAACATTTCTAGTCACGGGCGTGTGTACTACTTCTCGTTAGAGGGGAGCTTTCTTTTTCCACATAACATTTCTAGTCACGGGCGTGTGTACTACTTCTAGTTAGAGGGGAGCTTTCTTTTTCCACATAACATTCCTAGTCAGGGGCGTGTGTACTACTTCTAGTTAGAGGGGAGCTTTCTTTTTCCACATAACATTCCTAGTCAGGGGCGTGTGTACTACTTCTAGTTAGAGGGGAGCTTTCTTTTTCCACATAACATTTCTAGTCAGGGGCGTGTGTACTACTTCTAGTTAGAGGGGAGCTTTCTTTTTCCACACAGTAGACAAGAATATATCTACTGCTTTTCTTTTTGTGGGGGAATTGAGATGAGAAGGGTGAGAGAAGTTATCTGATTCTTACTTCTGTTTTCTAGCTCTACTCTATATTATGTTTTATGTTTATAAGGGCACAGATAGATAACATGTGAATAGATAGATTCCGACAATGTTGATTACAGATAGATAACATGTGAATAGATAGATTCCGACAATGTTGTTTAAAGAGAGAAAAAAAGTTAGTAGATGATTTCGAACAAGGTAGTTTTACAGAGAGATAAAAAGTGAATAGATGGATTCGAAAAATATTGCTTAAAGAGAGATAAAAGGTGAATAGATGAATTCGAACACGGTTGCTTAATCGATAAACAAAAAGTGAATATATGGATTCGAACAATGTTGTTTAAAGAGAGATAAAAAGTCAATAGATGGATTCGAACAATGTTGATTACAGAGAGATAAAAAGTGAATAGATGGATTCGAAAAATGTTGCTTAAAGAGAGATAAAAGGTGAATAGATGAATTCGAACACGGTTGCTTAATCGATAAACAAAAAGTGAATATATGGATTCGAACAATGTTGTTTAAAGAGAGATAAAAAGTAAATAGATGGATTCGAACAATGTTGATTACAGAGAGATAAAAAGTGAATAGATGGATTCGAGCACGGTTGCTTAATCGATAAACAAAAAGTGAATATATGGATTCGAACAATGTTGTTTAAAGAGAGATAAAAAGTAAATAGATGGATTCGAACAATGTTGATTACAGAGAGATAAAAAGTGAATAGATGGATTCGAAAAATGTTGCTTAAAGATAGAGAAAAGGTGAATAGATGGATTTGAACAAGGTTGATTACAGAGAGATAAAAAGTGAATAGATGGATTCGAACACGGTTGATTACAGAGAAAAAAGTGTATAAATTGATCCCAAAAATAATGGCTACAACCGACTGTTTGCTTGCAACGCTACAGTATGCCTATTTGTAATCTAGAAGTCAGTGGTTGGACACACTAAAACAAGGTTGAGAACTTCACTGCAGGAAATGTAATGATATGGAACCAAGAAATTACAGGGAAAATGGCAGCTTGAAACTGTACGCTGAAGAAGAATATACAAATCAAATACATAGTCCTTTACCACAATCGTTGAATGTCATAGATGAGATACATGTTACCCCACTGATTTAATGTCATAGGTTGCTAAATTTGTAGTCGGTGGACTGGACTGAAGAATTTTCGGATCGTGTTGGTTGGGGGCCAACAAGCTTTTCTCTGCCTTCCTTAATGATGCAAGTAGCACTGTTTTCTGAGCTAAGAAGCCACTAAAGTTCTTTTAAATTAGCCAGTAAAATGGTTAACTAGAAGATTAAATATATTTAAATATATATTAGATTTACTAGTTACTTTTGTTTACAGTTATTTAGTTGTAATTATATAATTATAATTAGAGTTATATATATTTACTAAAAAATATACTAGATTTAAACCTGAAAGAAAATAGAAAAAAGAAATAAAATTAGTAAACATAACCAAGAACAATTATTTTTGTGGGCCGAATTTCGTCTGCTGCTGTATTTTGTCTTTCGTAGACAATGCCGTTCCTTTACTCGTCGTGTGTTCTCTTGCTTTCTTGATAAAGGTCTTTAGGTCGAAGCGTCGATTTATGTTTGTTATCATGTGTGTATATAAATAATTAGTGAAACTTCATTACGTTATTCTAATTTCGTCTATCAAACTCGTTTCAGTAATCTGTATTCTGTGGTAATCATCTTAGTACTATGTCTAAGTCAAACATTTGTTGCACAGGACATTCGGAGTTCTAGTCCATTAGGCACTGGTGTTTCTCACTGATACGAGCCTAAAAGAGTTAGCCAGAAATGCAGCAAGAGACGGTGTATTTCTGTTTCCAGGGTCACCGCGAGGCGGTTATTTTAGGATCTTGGATATCTGCTGACCCTGGGTCCGCACGAAAGCAATGTGAGAACCTTTGCATCCCATAACTAGCATATAATAATTGATAAATTATAACTAGTATATAATCATAATAACGTATAACTAGTATATAATAATTGATAAATTATAACTAGTATATAATAATTGATAAATTATAACTAATATATAATAATTAATAACTTATAACTGGTATATAGTAATTGATTGGCCGAAGATGGATGTGTTGGGCCATTTGCGCAAATAAAACGGCACCACAACGCATTTCCAGTCTCTAGACTACATCCAATTGTACACCTTGTAGGAACATTGTCCTGTTACAAGAGAAATCCGTTGGGAATTTTAGAATGAACGAAGGAGAAGAATGGATAACTTATAACTAGTATATAATAATTGATAACATAAATCGTATATAAAACTTGATAACTTATAACTAGTATATAATAATTTATAACTCTAACTCGTATATAATAAGTGATAACCAATTGATTAATTAAACATCACGTTTTGTCCTCTCTGAAACGCTCAGTTCTGACCATGACAACTCAAAGTTCAGGCGCCCGAGCATCTTTGCCCAGGGTCAGCTACATCAAAGCCATTGACGTATGGATGGCTTCCTGTCTGTTATTCGTGTTTGCATCGCTTCTGGAGTTCGCGTATATCAACGTCATTGCCAGACGACGCTTCCCCTACCAGTGTTTCTGTGGACTTCCAGCAAAGGACGATGCGGAAGACCCAAATGTGGTAAGAAACCTTGGAGACTAATGTACAGTAGATACGTGTGTTTTTTTAATTTATATCTTGACATGAGGGTGTTAGGGAAATATATGTACAAGAGCAGGCAAACTTGCCATCCTGGCCACAGCGACAAGTATAGTCCAATGTTTCACACTGACTCCTGAATAAAATCTAGTTTCTGGGAATGTCTACACTTTTATGTGTGCCTCCGAGATTATTGTTTTTATTTTATTTGCATATGTATGTACATGGCGATATCAAATTTATATACATAACACATTTACATACATTTTATGGTTGTAAATTGTGGACCGGTGTTGATAGTTGCACGAAAAAGTAAACGTGGGATGGTGGACTTTACAAACTTGTGATGTTAATGAAAGATGATATATGCATATATTTCTAATGTGCTATCCACAAATTTATTACTCGTCATCCATCATATGCATACTAATGGAAAATGTATATCCAATCCCCACACTCGCAATCATCCTCGAATACATAAAAATACACAACCCGTGCACTCATACATACACATACGTATACATACACAACCCATACGCGTATACCCACATACATACAAGACCCATGCACTCATACATCCATAAAAAGAAAAACCATGTACGTACACACATACATACACAACCCTTGAACCCATACAAAAATACATACCTAACCCATGTACACATATATTAATACATACACAACCCATGCACTCATAAACATATACATACACAACCCATGCACGTATACATACATACATTCACAACACATGCACTCATACGTTCATACATGCACAACACATACACTCATACACACATACATACACAACCCATGTACTCATACACACATACATACACAACCCATGTACTCATACACACATACATACACAACCCATGTACTCATACACACATACATACACAACCCATGTACTCATACACACATACATACACAACACATGTACACATACATACACAACCCATGTACTCATACACACATACATATATACACATGTACACATACATACACAACACATGTACACATACATACACATGTACACATACATACGCAACACATGTACACATACATACACATGCACACATACTTACGCAACCCATGCACACATACATACACAACCCATGCACACACATACATACACAACCCATGTACACATACATACACAACACATGCACACATACATACACAACCCATGTACACATACATACACAACCCATGTACACATACATACACACCACATGCACACATACATACACGACCCATGTACACATACATACACAACACATGTACACATATATACATACACAACCCATGTACACATACATACACATCCCATGTACACATACATACACACCACATGCACACATACATACACAACCCATATACACATACATACACATCCCATGTACACATACATACACACCACATACACACATACATACACAATACATACATACACAACACATGTACATATACATACACAAGCCATGTACTCATACACACATACATACACAACACATGTACACATACATACACAACACATGCACACATACATACACATGTACACATACATACACAACCCATGTACATATATGCCGGGTTGATGATACATCGAGAGAGGATACAAACTATTTATACATGAGAAAATAGAAAATAATTCACATAATATACATCACTCTTAGGACTGGCTGTTTATGACATATAAAAAATACTTCAATAGAATAGATGTAAAATTATTGCTATACAAATGACATTGACATTACTTTTTGTTGGAAAATGTGTCCAAATATACTAGCATTAAAAGTTTTGAATTGAAGTTTGCTGTATTTCTGCAGGTCCATACCAAATTTCTGTATTCTGATTGTAACATTAGAAGTTATGCTTGTGTCTGAAGCTGCGTTTGGTAAAGTGTTTATAGCATATTGCTTTGTAAATGTCAATTTTTTTTGTGGTGTGTGGTTTCACTAATATCTTGGAGGTTCCTCTTTGTTTGTGTGAATATATTACATTGTCTATTGTCTGTCCCAAGGTGAAGGATGAATTATCGTATTCACGCTTGCCGCTAAGCGTAGGGGTGGGAGTTTAAGTTGTCGTTCCAAGGTCAGATGTGTCTCCTTGGTTGCAATAAGTCCATAATTGTTCAAGGCTATCTTGATGTTTTCTATCCACCACTTTTTTATTGGGGTCTACCTTTTGACTTATGCCTGGATATTCTACAATTATATGTTCTTATTGCTAATTGGTTCTTGTTCATTTCATAAGGTGACCGAACCATTTTACTTGCTGTCTCTCAATATGTTAAACACAGGATATTATACCAACTCTATTCCTAATTTATACAAATCTTATTTTATCTAGTTTGGTAATCATTGCAGGTTTTTTTCAGAAACTGCATTTCACATGTAACGACTTTCCTCTGCTGAGAGGCTGTTAACGAACATGTTTGACATTGGTAGCATAGTCTTGGTTTAAAAATTGTAGATTTTATCTGAGTTTTGATTTCTTTCTTGATCTCTGGGTGAAAAAGAAGTAATGGTGAAAATGCTAAGTCACTATGTTTGCTTTCTGATACCTTGTTTCTATGTATCTGTCTAGTCTTCCATTTTTGGGGGGTGTGGGGTGGGGGGATGCTGATAGATATTTAATTTCTTTGGCTTGTTTCGCTGTGGTGTTATATGTTGTAATATCCATTTTTGCTGCACTTCGTAATTTTCATAGCGTCTGTTTATTTTGTACGTTGATTTAAACAGAGTTAAAAAAAACAGTGTTGGGCGACTGGCAACACGTCAACCTTATCAGGCTAACACTCAGGTTAAAACAGTTAGCGACTGGCGGACTGAACACGTCAACCTTATCAGACCAGCACTAAAGTTAAAACAGAGTTAATTAAACGACTGGCGTCACAGAACACGCCAAACATATCAGGCGAACAATCAAGTTAAAACAGAGTTGAACCACTGGCGTCACAGAACACGCCAAACATATCAGGCGAACAATCAAGTTAAAACAGAGTTGAACCACTGGCGTCACAGAACACGCCAAACATATCAGGCGAACAATCAAGTTAAAACAGAGTTAAACGACTGGCGTCACAGAACACGCCAAACATATCAGGCGAACAATCAAGTTAAACATATCAGGCGAACAATCAAGTTAAACATATCAGGCGAACAATCAAGTTAAACATATCAGGCGAACAATCAAATTAAACGAGTACTCAACCATAGAAGATGATGACATGCATTCATGGTCCCTGGGTCGGATACAGAAATAGACAGAAGAGAAATGACTTATCTTAAAGTTAATTTTTTTTTAAAATAGTAACATACATTCAGGGCGTAGCTATCAGCCTAACATTTGTTGGCTGTGGTGATTTCGTAGTCAATATAAAAACGTTCAGTAGTTTGCCATTGCTCTTTGAACGGTCCGGATGCACAATTGCCTGTGGCTGGGTTCGAACTCGGTACCTTGACCGTCATAGACGCGCTCTGTACCACTTCGCCGTTCAATTATACAACTTAATGTTACTGAATATACATTTCAACATTATGTAATTTATTTACAATTAAATATGTTTATTTATGTGCCGATAAACTGATATAATTTATTACAGTCATGCGGTTTTAGACAATGCTCGAAATCAGCATATGCATTATTTTTATAGGAGCAGCTCGGATGAGCAGTTGCCATCTTTGAGTGTTGGCGAACTGGGTAAAGTGAGTCGGCTGGCAGTAGATTGCCGTATCCTTGTCTAAACTATAAGACCTACTTTCACATAGAAAATCAATTTTCTAAAATGATTTATTTGACTGTTCTCTTGATTTGCATGGCCATTGGCTGTAACAAAAGTATAATTATAGTGACCAATGAGAATCACTGAAATATTCAAATGAGCCATACAAACGCCTGATTATCTATTTACCAAAAGGTCTTATACTGTAGGCAGTAAACGTTCATACTTCTACTTTCAGACGTTTATAGTGTGCTTATATCTGAAGTTTTGTTACAACTATAAACTTGATACTATGATTTGTAATTTGTACAGAGATCCGTGCAGAGAAGTTGGATTGAAGATTATCAACGTTCTGACACGACACTGTATTACTGCATACGAAACGACCAAATGTGCAATAGGTCGACAACCGACCGTCATTAAATCCTGCGACGCCTCACAGCATAAGCAAAGAAAAGACAATACATAGATAGATAGACGTAGATCTTTTAATCCACTGTTGCTTCTCTGGAACGGTGCATTTGTCTCATATTTCATATTCCTAAAGACAATGGTCTGCTGTCTGATGTGCTTGTCCACATAAATGTATTGTCAATCTTGAATTTTGTATGCATCCGGCTGCGGAGTCGGTTGTTTCCTGTTCTGAGGGGTAGAATGATAAGTTGTTCAAGTTTGGTCATAATTTTGAAGTTATAATGTGTTGCTGTAGCCTTTCTAACTGTTTTGACTACCTGTACCTATTGAGGAGGACGAAGAGAAATCACACAGGTTATCTTAAATATCCGATGTTGTAATACACAGTTTGTCACAAAATAATTTGTTTGAATGAAAAAGAATTGGAATGAACTGACTTCTGCTACACAAATCGGTCTGGACTATACGATGTTAGTTGATTAATCAAATGAGCATCAAGTGCCTTTAACAGACTTTCCAATATCTGGAGGTCAAAGTCAATCAGCACACGCACGAAAATACGCTTATGTAATTCATGCGTTATTCCGGTGCTATCATATGGATATGAGAGCTGGAAAAGATATTTATCTTCAGAAAATAAATTACAGAGTTTCGAGAACAAATATCTTCATATGATAACTAAAATCCATTGGAGTGAATTAAAATCGAAAGATAAAATCAGAGAAGAGACACATCAAAATTTCGTCACAGATTTTATCAGAAAACGCATGTTGGTCCTACATCGGGCATGTCCTATGCGTATACATCAATAGAGTACAGCACCAATCTTTTGAATGGATACATACAGGCAAAAGAGATAGGGGTAGACCAAAATAAACACTCAGAGGAACAATACTTAGAGAAAGTAAAACACTCAATATTCATACTATTCAAGAACTGCACAGAATAATTTTTAACAGACATGGGATTTGTATGACATGAGATTGAGTAGCTAGTTGGTTTGTTAGTCGTCGGATCACCATCACTGGAAACGTTTATAGTTGCTCCAATCTATCCCTGAGTCTATCCACCATTACAATTCTGCTGACAGTACCATTCATCTGCTGGCTGACCATCATTCTTCTACGCCCTCCACAATATTCACTTTTAGAAACACCGTATTTCAAACCTGATCTCCAATCCTGGATATTGAAAAGGAATCATCAGCCACACTGTTCTCACTCGTGCGTGTTATATGTGTTATGGAGTTCAAAACGTCAGATCGATCCATTGATACATCGCCCTGTGCCGCAATCGCGCATGGCGCCATTTGATCTGCTATTTCATTGCCTTGACCACCAATACTTCCAGGCACGAAAATAAATGTAGTTACTGTCAAACTCGCATTTCTCAATTCCTCAATTCATTGTTCGTGAGAGAGACCCACTTGCACCTTCCTAATTATACTAATGAAGTCACTCAAGATGCAGACCCGTGTTACCTACCCACTCAAATGCCCTGGTCACCGCCATAATCTCCATGGCCATGCTACTCGTAGTCACAGAAAAGGCCCCACTCTTCTCCCTGATTGTTTTACCTGCGCACCGAGCTGTGCAGACCCAAGCACTGCGAATATGCCTAATCACAGATTCATTAGTGTATATAATTACATCCCCTTCTTTGGCATTCTCACTTACCAATGTTTGCACCTCGTGCTCCACAGATGTGGGATACCATTCTCCCTGTTAAGTCTTATTACTACTCTCAAACAAGTTTGAAATCTGTGGGTAGACCTATCCATTCCGCACATGCTGCCACATCTTTCAATCTGCACACACTCTGTACGACACCCTCCACGTCTTCCCCCTTTTAAGTATGTTACCTTTATCTTTCTGAATTCTGGAATGTAATTGGTATTTAGTAGCTGTATCACCGTACAATAGAACAACAAAACGCACAAGGTCTGAGCAGAAGTAGTGATTAATAAACGAATCCTCACTGTTGGACCTAATCTCAACGTCATCATCATCATCAGGTGCCATGCCGGGTGGCGTAGGCGGTCATGGCTCTCCACAGCTCTCTGTCCACAGTATTATGTATCAAAGTCGTTGTTGTTTCTTTGTCGTGCCAGGTTGTCAAACTGTCTAATATTTTCTCACGTTGTCGCCCTCTGTCTCTGGTGCCTTCAATCTTGCCTGTTGTGATTATGTTCTCTAAACCTGCCTGTCTCATGAAGTGGCCAAAAAAAGAAGATTGCCTTTTTCTTATATTGTTGATTAAGGTCCGTTTCGCATTTAACTCTTTTAACACCTCTACATTAGTTTTTCTGGCAGTCCATGGTATTCTCAGCATTCTTCTGTAGAACCACATCTCTGTTGCCTCCAATCTCCCACTTTCCAGTTTGTTTATTGTCCAAGACTCGCACCCATATGTTAGTATAGGGGTTATATAGCACTGCAGAACTCTCTTTCTCACCTCTAATGACAAGGTCATATTACACAGTATGTTTTTCATTTTTCTGAATGTTGTTTTTGCCTGTCCTATTCTGCATCTTATTTCTGTTGAACTTCTTCCATCTGCTGTTATAATTGTACCTAGATATTTGAATTGGTGGACCTGTTTTAATACTATATCATTCACTATGATCTTGCAAATCTCAACGTAGAAATAGATAATAGCGTTTTCACGCAGAAAAAATATACTGTTGGATACGTATTCTCACAACTGTTGGTCTTTTGGTGACATTTGTTGTGACAGGAGATTATTTGACAGTTTCAGTACCTGACAGATCAGCGTCAATTGTGCTGCACAATAAAAGATAACATATCCTTCCAAGAACGATTGTCATTTCACAGAACTCAAATACGTATACTAATCTCGCAAAACTGGCTGATATAATAAACTTAACTCTCAATTATCCACGTCTGTTTGTAGACATGGATACTGGAACACATACTCAAACCACCCACAAAAGATTCGTAATTGTCGAAAAAACGGTACACGCCCACACGCATGTTGTTATATACAACTTTAAATGTGTGTTGCCTCATTGTGTTAGACGCAGACATTTAACACGGTTATAATCTTGAGATTGAGAGGTTTTGACAATCACGCATACATTAATACTGGTATTCGACATACTTTCTAGCAATCATTTTTTCGCAAGATACGCCCCGAATAAAAGTGTGTTATCTGACAGTAAAAAACACTGTGTAAGGAACGGTTTTTTTCACATATTTTAAATATTTTTTATTGAATTTTGTTCTAAATGAACCATATTCTCAAAGGCACACCGGACACAACAGTCAATGCGGCTAAGAATTATCAATGTATCATGTGACTCATTCTTTCCAGAAAGTAGTCTTCCTTATGAATCTCCTGACACTCAAGCGGTATCTGGCATGGTGTTCGACCTCTTCTAGCAATATGAGCATGCATTCTTGAATATCTCTTGTCCAGAAAAGTCTTGGTCGACATTTGCCTTTACTGCCTTCTATCGCCCCCTGCAATAACATTCTTTTCAATCCATTGTGTCTCTTTATATGGTAGAAAAAACCCAACTTCCTTCATAATAGGATGTTTAAAAGCCAGCTTTCTTGGACGTTGATTTTGCTTAACAAGTCCTAGTAGGTCTTTCTATCTGTTCATGGTATTCTCAAGGAGTCTTCTGTAGCACTTCCTTTCGAAAGTCTCTATTCCTTTGCCTGTAGTTTTATTTATTGTCCATGCTTAGGAGCCGTAGGTCGCCACTGGGAACACACACACACACACACACACACACACATATATATATATATATATATATATATATATATATATATATATATATATATATATATATATATACGTAAAAAAAACATACCTTAATTTCCGTGCTTGCACCAATTTTGACTTGAAATTCTACTATCATCGTAATATTCTCTGCCGTTGAAATGCATGTGAATAAGAGTTAGATATTTGCAATTTAGTATAGTGCAGATGTGTAATATAAAAGGTAATGTTAGTGAACTCACAGAAAACCACTTGATATTAACATTGTACAAGCATACGCACACATGTCAAGCATTTCAGGGAAGTTCATCGACAATGTCTATGAAGGACTGGAAATAACAATGAAATTGTAAACATCATGAAGTATCTTCTTCTTCTTCTTCTGCGTTCGTTCTCAAACTCCTGCATATTAGCAGGATGTAGTCCGGAGAACGGGATGCATTGTGTCATGGTTTACAGAATTGATGCGATATCTGCGCATTTTGGCTTGACACATCCGACTTCAGCATGGCTTTGGGTCACTGACCCTATATGGGATGGAACAGCCAACTCCATCCCATAACCTCCTTAGTCGCCTTTTACGACATTCATGGAAGGTAAACAGTGTTGCTATTCTTTGCTCTCCTTTCGGGCCCCAGCAACACACGGGCGATGAAGTATCTATAGTGATGGGTACGTTTAACACAAAAGTAAATGCTACAGAGATAAAGAATATGGCTGAAAGATTAGGTTAAGGGTTACGAACGAAAGAGTTGACTTATTGATGGAATGAATAGGTACACGCACACCATTTCATAATAGGGAATACATGGTGCATGCAACATCCTAGGAGGTTGTGTACATGGATTAACCCAGAATACAGTACATAGAATCACATTTATAACAAATTTGACTTTAAAAGACATAGACACAACATTATATATACGACAACAAGGCCAGGTGCTGACTGCAACAGTGATCATACAATACCGGTGGGGAAATTTTATATAGGATTAAATAAAATCAAGATATCACCAAGAAATACTTAATTAGATATAGCATTATTGAAATCAGATGCTGTCATTAAATGAAAATAACGTCATAACTGTGCACAAACGATGCAGTGCAATTGCAAAAATTCAGAATATTGAAGATAAATGGGACATGCTAAAACATTCGATAAGACAAACATCTAGAGAGGTAATATCAGAAATACAAACATACATCATAATAAAAATGGATGGTAGAGGATATATTAGAATTTATGAACAAGAGAAGGAAAAATAAACACACGATAGAAGAATATCAGAAAAAACGTAAGGAGATAAGAAAGAAAGTAGCAAAATAAAGCTGGCTAAACAAGAAGTGCACAGAAATAGAATCACATTTACAACCAAGACACAACATTACTACATAAGAAAAATTGATGTGATAACAGGGAAACGAGTGCAAATATCTATAATGTGTCTAAAATCTAAGACAGTGCAGGTATTAATGGGAAACGATCATATAGAAAAGTGATGGTTGCAATGTTCTAATGAACTTTATGACGACAATAGACCAAAGATGAATATACAAGATAATGGTAAGGGACCATTAATACTCGCAGCAAGAAGTAAGGGTTACGCTAAGGCAGTTGAAATATGGAGCCCCAAAACCAGACAATATAACATTAGAGGAAGTAAAAGCTTTCTTTAGTAACTTCGGAATAGAAATGATCGCTAAATTGTTTAATGATGTATTTAACAATGGCCATATGCCGGATGAATTAATGAGATATGTATTTATAGCCTTACCAAAGAAATCAAAGACCAACGAAGGTGAAGAACACCGTAAAAATCAGCCTTATGAGTCAAATAACAAAAACCCACCGAAGACGAATGTATCGGACCAATGGCGCAAATTAAACGGCGACACAACGCATTTCCATTTTCTGGACTACATCCTGCTGGAAATCTAGTAGAACGATCGTCCTGCTACATGGGAGATCCAGCGGGAGTTTGAGAATGAACGCCGAAGAAGAAGAAAAATAACAAAAATCATTCTCAGAATCATTAGGAAGAGTGTGAGAAGCAGAATAGAAATTGTAATAAGTCCGGAGCAATGTGGCTTCGTAGACGACAAACGTACTAACAATGTTATATATATTTCGAGAACAATAATACATCGATCTATAGAGCTAAAGACAGACCTGTACCTGTTTTGTAGAGTATACAAAAACATTTGATAAACGTTTAACATAATGAAGTTATCAATATGCTAGAGAACGTGAACATCGACAGTAAAGAATTAAGAATCATCAAGAACATGTTCATATAGAAATAAAAACAGCAGCAATACGAATAGGAAATGAATTTAGTCACTTTCAACATATAAAACAAGGTGTTAGATAGGTATGTGTACTTTTACCAGACCTATTCTCATTATTTAGTGAAAATACAACTGTGCAATTGTTAATATCCCTGTAAGATCAGTGGGAGGACATGACGTAACAAAAGTAAGATATGCGGATTGTACTGTTTTCATTGCTAAAAGTGAGGAAGATCTTCATGAATTGATTAATGTAGTAATGACAGAAAGTATTGAGAAAGGCCTCTTCTTACGTATCAAAAAGACAGAGGTAATGGTTATTTTAAAAAACACACATTACAACAACTTGAAGGATGAAAGTGAATGATATGGTATTAAAACAGTTCCACCAATTTAAGTATTTAGGTACAACGTAACATCCGATGGAAGTTGTTCAACAGAAATAAGAAGCAGAATACTGCAGGCAAAAACAACATTCAGAACAATGAAAAATATTTTTCGTAATATGACCATGTCATTAGAGGTGAGGAAGAGAGCTCCGCAGTGCTCGTAATTCCTATAGTAACAATTTGATGCGAGTCTTGGGTAATGAACACACAGGATAAATGGAAAGTGAAGGCAGCAGAGATGTTGTTCTATAGAGGAATGCTGAGAATACCTTGCACTGCCAGGACAATTACTGTGGAAGTGTTGAAAAAGTCAAATGTGATATCAAATGCGAGACATAGCGTAATCAATAATATAAGAAAAAAGACAATCTTTATTTTTTGTCCACTTTATGAGATAGGGAGGTTTGGATACCATAGATACAATATGCACGATTGAAAGAAAGAGAGACAGAGGGCGACAGCGTGAGAAAATATTTGACATTTTAACAACCTGACATGGCAGAGAAACAACAACGATCTTGATACATAACACCAGATATATATAGCCGTGGACATCCATGATCGCATACGCCAGTCGGCATGGCCTCTGATGATGATGATATATTGGTAATGTCGGCGCTATTGTAGAGTGGCAAAAACAACTCGGTCCAACAAGCTCGAGTTTCGAATGCCGAATGTCGACACTGCAATAACGATAGAAATTTTACGCACTAGTTGTGACTAAATATCCCACCTATAAAATACAGTGAAACACCGGATATCATTCACGTGTGTCTCTTATTTTAGGTTTTGGTAGGCATTTCAACCTCACAAGAAAACTTTTAAAATTAGTGTTGGTACACATTTCAACTTCTCAAATAAAGTTAATATTCATATTGGTACACATTTCAACTTCTCAAATAAAGTTAATATTCATATTGGTACACATTTCAACTTCTCAAATAAAGTTAATATTCATATTGGTACACATTTCAACTTCTCAAATAAAGTTAATATTCATATTGGTACACATTTCAACTTCTCAAATAAAGTTAATATTCATATTGGTACACATTTCAACTTCACGAATAAACGTTATATTTGTGTTGGTACACATTTCAACTTCACGAATAAGTTTAATAATCGTATTGGTATACATTTCAACCTCAATAACTCAATAATCGTGTTTTATCTTCAGTCAAATCATCACTGTATAGAACCAGTAGAAGGAGGTGCCCCAAAGAAGATCAGAGTGGCCCCCAAACTGTTTTCTCTATACGGCAAAGCAGGAGCCAAGTACATAGACAGGTATGTCATCTCATGATATATTGATCATTTCTAGAGGGAATTTAGTCTTCATTGATGTTTTGGGGTTGTCAAGGCAACATATCTTATTTTCACATCATTGCATAACGACGATATACTGGTATTACAGTCATGGATATAATTCAATTTAGCACATTTTAATTTTTCATCGACACATCTCACATTTTTACATCGACACATCTCACATTTTTACATCGACACATCTCAGATTTTTACATCGACACATCTCAGATTTTTACATCGACACATCTTCGATTTTTAAATCGAGACATCTCACATTTTTAAATCGAGACATCTCATATTTTTACATCGACACATCTCAGATTTTTCCTTGTTTTTCTAATACTGCCAATACCTTTACCACTGTTATACGAACTACCACTAACACCACTACTACTACTAATACCACTACTACTACTACTACTACTACTACTACTACTACTATTACTACTGTTGCTACTATTACAACAATAACGATTACAGTACTACAATAATTACCATTATTATAAGTTCTTCTACTACTACTACTACAACTTTCATTACAACTATTATTACTATTGATGATACTATTACAACAACAACTACTAGTATTAAGACTACTACTATTGTTTCTATTACTACTATAGCTTACTACTACTATTACTACTACTATTACTACTACTACTACTACTACTACTACTACTACTACAGACTGTCATCCCACCTATCCTCAGTCGAATCCTACGATATGTCTGTAGATGTTTCGGTCCGTCCATCAGGCCCGATGATGACCATTTGTTACTATAGTGTTTCAGAGAGTTCATTATGAGATCCATGACACGGTTTTTATGCCCTCCGTTTGAACATTTAGCATCGCACAGCTTCCAATAGAATTATCTCTTTGGAAGGTGCTCGTCTGGCATACTGACGACGTAGCCAGGCTAGCGAAATTAGGACCTAGTCGGCAGGGCATGGATGCTTTGTATACGGGACTCTATAAGGATGTGTGTGTCTGGTACTCGATCCTGTCAACGTACTAATTATATTTATTGACGACAGACCTGGAAAGACTTCAGTGGGATTATTCTTTACTCCCTGAAATAGAAGCCCAGACACCGGTTGCAACACATGCGGTCCGTACTGGTACCGATTTAATAACAATTATAATGACGTCTGCTTAATATTACTATTGCTATTGCAACTACTACTATTTTGTTACTGATATTACTATTCATCATCATTATCACGTGCCGTCTACGCAACGAAGGTTGTCTTTAACAGATCTCCAACATCCCCTGTCTCAAGTATTGGTGGTGCACTCTTCTAGACTATAACTTGTCCATCTTGTGATGTTACTCTCCCACTTATATCTCTACCTACCTCTTGCTCGCTTCACTTTGACTTTATCCTCAAGTAAGGTCGTCAATAAGGTGTCATGTCTTTTAATGTGTTTAAATTATTTTATTTGCCTGATATTTATTTCTCTTTGTAATTCTTTCTTCGTATTACGTATTTTTAGCACCTCTTTATTTGTTTCCTCTTTATTAATATTACTATTAATGTTACAAAACTACATCAACAGAAATTACTACCAGTAGTACTTGCTACCACTACCACTACTACTGTTACTCCTGCTGTTACAACGCTAAACAATATCTATATAAATACTTTACTGTTGTTACAACGATAACAGAAATAATTACTATGAATACTACTTACTGTTACTACTGATGTTGCTACTACTACTAATATTGCTACTACCACTAATATGATTATTATTACTACTACTACTACTACTTTTAAATCAATCAAGTGATATGAAGTGGTGTGGGCTATCATGCTTCTCCACAATCTATGTCTCTTGTAGTGTTAATAGGTTGAGTTGGTAACTTATTTGTGTGCCTCAGTGACAACCCATGCAGCAATTTCCCACTTTTTCTTCCTCTGACTCATCTCCTATTGAATTATTATATTTACTACAGCTGTAATCTTAACATACAGGAATGCAATCATCATAATATAGACAATCTGACAAATAACAAAACAAAGATAAAGAAAGTTATATACATAAAACAAATCTCATAAAACAAAATAAAATAACCAATCTGTCATATATCTGTTCTCAGGTTGTCCCGTATCGTGTTTCCAGCAGCATTCATCGTTTTCAACTTAGTATACTGGCTGCTGTACAGCCTTGTTGATATGGGATAGCTGGATATTGTCACACGTTTAGCTGTGACGATTGTATGCCATCGGTTTTCATGTGACAAATTGATGATGGTGATGATAATGACTACGTTCTGATGCATGACAAGTTGGGGTGCAGACAAATAACATTCGTGATTCTTTATTAGAAACCAACATCGTATGTCTTTGAATAGCAGAAGGCAGACAGAAAACACGCTAATTCAGATTTCAACAAGATGAAATTTCCCTGAGTAATGGCACCTGTCACATAATTGCACATGACTAACTAATACTAGAGGAATGTATAAACACTTTAGATGTTACAATTTCACGGATGTATATATCACTAGAGCATGTTTCTAGTTAGCACGTAATAGATTACATATTGCTGTTTGTGATTATGTGATATTTAGCGTATTATGTGCGATTTTTAACAGCTGACGTATTGTTAGCGTGTGACTCACAGATATGTGACATATTGACTTAACACTAATGTGTTTGACATTGATTCATCAAGTATGACGTAATGACGTATGACTTAATGAGATGTGATTTGTCGATGTGTGACCTATCGACGTGTGATTTATAGACATGGGGCATTCTGACGTGTAATTTACTGAAGTATTGACGTGTGACCTATTCCGTGTGACACATTGACGTGTGACATATTGCGCGTGACCTTTTTTGGCGTATTATCAATGAATGAGCAGTTAAACAATGTGTGAAGTATTGACGTGTGACATGTTGCGTGTGACACAATTACGTGTGACATATTGCGTGTTACTTGTTGGCGTATTATCAATGAATGAGCAGTTAAACAAAGTGTGAAGTATTGACGTGTGGCATATTGCGTGTGACACAATGACGTGTGGCATATTGCGTGTGACTGGTTCGCGTATTATCACTGAATGAGCAGTTAAATAAAGTGTTAAGTATTGACGTGTGACACATTGCGTGTGACACATTAACGTGTGACGTATTGCGTGTGATTTGTTGGCGTATTATCAGTGAATGAGCAGTTAAACAAAGATAGAAAATACGCACATATGCCAATCCTGTTCATACGTGTCCTACATGTGGCAGAGGATTATATTCCAAGATTGGAATCTTAAGTGAACTCCGCATACACCGGAGAGATGCAATAATACAAGTCTAAAACTGTTGTCATCCTCGCATGTTGTGGACAGCTCTTAAGAGTAAAGTAGCGTTTCCCTAGATAACAAGTTACCAATATATAACTGTCTATGAACCAGTAACACGCAAGGGTCGTAGGTGTGCCAGATTGGATGCTTCAGCACACCGTCTTTTAATGTGACTGTAATCCAGCGTCATCCAGCGATTTCTATTTTCAACGATGCGGATGAGTGAGGAAAAATCTTGTTCTGTCCATTCCTTGATGTTGCCTGTCCATGTCTTTATTTGCCCTCCACTGCTTCTTTCCCTTTCGACGGTTTCCTGCACTATTGTTTTTGACAAATAATCATGTCTGCATACATATCCAAACCATGTTAGTATTCATCGTTTCACTATTGAAAGCAATGGTTTGTATTTAAGTGGCCGAAATATACATAGATCGGTTAACATATGCTAGTATAACTGGTATCCAGCTGACATCCGTTGCGACTGACATTTTAGTAGCTGGCTTATGATTTGTTTGAATACGTCTAGACATCTGTCTAAATAGCTTTTAGGATGAGAAGTTGCCGGGAAAGCCTGCGAGTACGTGTAATACGAGATATAGACACCGACTAAATTGACAATTAATCAATTATTGACATTCATTGAATTAACACATTCAGTGCAAAGAACATCGTCCAATAATGCATCGTTCATCACAAAATTGCACAGGAATATGTGGTCTACAATTCACATATGTAATCAGAATTGCTTGTATTTTACTTCCTTATATTTTAATATGTCGTAAATATGCATGTAGTTGAATGCAGTTAATTAGTTAATAGTTACGTGTTCTGACAATCATCATCCCAATCCGGACAAGTCCATAGGTGCTCTTTTCTCAAATTCAGTATGCCCTTCAGCTTGTGGCAATTTACTATTCCTGTTATGTGTTTCAGGACAAATCTATTGTTACTTCAAATATTCAACTGAATTTTTGCAATATCACGCTTGATTTCCAGGTCCTGCATTCCAGCCATTGACTAGGAAGAAAATATGCATCATTCATCTTCCAACCGGCCTAACGTCTTGATTGTATTCCAAATATATGCATAGTCCGTTTGCTCTACCATTAGTGATTGTGGCTACGGTGGAAAGTCTGTCTGCTCTTTAATTTCTCCTAACATCCGCAATGTCCAAGTATAAAAATAAAGGTAACTCTTGAACACAGATTTACATGAACGATACAACAACTGACGGCGGAGATAGCTCGACATAATTTTTCGACACATACACATATAATCAATAAGAAATCAAATACTCTGAGGCTTCAGCCATAACATTGACCTGCACACAAACATCACCTCCATCGTCACACTACTAGTTATTGTACAGAAAGCACCACTGTATGCCATAATACACTTCCCTCAACATTGAGCCGTGAATGCCCAAGCACTGCTCAAGTACTAAACTATACACACTGTACATAGTGAAATAATCTAATGAAAATATGTTTCTCGGGAATTGGTATACTTGTGTAAATGTGTCAAACATAATCATGCAGAGATTTCTTGTAAAATGTATCATTTATGTGATACTGACTAAATGTGAAGGAGATACGTTATTTCCTAACTGTGACTGTCCTAAAGAACTACAAGAATCTTTATTCTTCAACTGTGATTGTCCTAGAGGACTAAACTAGAAGATACGATAGTCTTCAACTAAGTCCTAGCGAACTACACTAGAATATACGTTGTTTCGTAACTATGTCCTAGTGAACTAAACTAGAAGATACGTTATTTCGCAACTGTGTCCTAGAGATCTAAAGTAGAAGATTTGTGTTTTTATCAAATGTGAATGTCCTGGAGAGCTAAAATAGAAGATACATTGTTTCTTTAGCTGCAACTCTCCTGTATAATAGAAACCACGTTACTTAACAAGCAGGGCCGAATTTAGACTTGATAGGGCCCTAAGCTAATTAAGATATGTTGCCCTAAGCTATTTCGGATATGGGACCCTTTAACGATTAAGAATATATAAATAGTGTAATTAAAAAAAAGGTGGGGCCCCCAAGACAGTAGGTTCCTTAAGCTACAGCTTGTTTAGCTTATAGATAAACTCGGCACTATTAACATGATTGTCCTAGAGAACTAAATTAGAATATTCGTTATTTCACAACTGTGTCCTAGAGAACTAAATTAGAAGATACGTTATTTCGCAACTGTGTCCTAGAGAACTAAATTAGAAGATACGTTATTTCGCAACTGTGTCCTAGAGAACTAAATTAGAAGATACGTTATTTCGCAACTGTGTCCTAGAGAACTAAATTAGAAGATACGTTATTTCACAACTGTGTCCTAGAGAACTAAATTAGAAGATACGTTATTTCACAACTGTGTCCTAGAGAACTAAATTAGAAGATACGTTATTTCACAACTGTGTCCTAGAGAACTAATCTAGAAGATACGTTATTTCACAACTGTGTCCTAGAGAACTAAATTAGAAGATACGTTATTTCACAACTGTGTCCTAGAGAACTAAATTAGAAGATACGTTATTTCACAACTGTGTCCTAGAGAACTAAATTAGAAGATACGTTATTTCACAACTGCGTCCTAGAGAACTAAATTAGAAGATACGTTATTTCACAACTGTGTCCTAGAGAACTAATCTAGAAGATACGTTATTTCACAACTGTGTCCTAGAGAACTAAATTAGAAGATACGTTATTTCACAACTGTGTCCTAGAGAACTAAATTAGAAGATACGTTATTTCGCAACTGTGTCCTAGAAAACTAATCTAGAAGATACGTTATTTCGCAACTGTGTCCTAGAGAACTAAATTAGAAGATACGTTATTTCAAAACTGTGTCCTAGGGATCTAAAGTAGTAGATAATTGTTTCGCAGCTGCAACTGTCCTATACGTTAGAAAATACGTTACTTCTCAATATGATTGTCCTAGAGATCCAGCAGATACGTTCTTACTCAGCAGTGATTGTCTTAGAGATCTAGAACATATTTATAAAACAGTAGATTTACAATGACATAAATAGTAATGTAAAAAGAGTCCTTAAGATATCATTCTACCTCACATCTCAAGATGTGAAACACTACACAATATATAAATACACCACAGAAAACACGATATAATTCCACTAAATACATCTAGATATAAATCTATTGCACAACTTAAAATATACATCTGATACAATTCAGATACAAATTTACAACTCATCTTAAGATATACGTCTACAACATGTATCACGAAATACATTTACAATGAACCTCAAGATATAAATCTATAACACACCTCAGATAAAAATATACACACTACAAGATATAAATGTACAACAAACCTGAAGATAAACATTTACAGCACACCTCAAGACATATCATGACTATAGGCATCCTGATGATCTCAGCAAAATATAAATTACCATCAGCTGGAAAATAGACTTGAAGATCACACCAAGAAATCACCTACCAAGAAAAGAAGACCCTCATCAAAGCCATCAGGAAAGTCGATTACCTAAAAGGCAATTACCACTATCGCGACAGAGCAGAGCAGGTTATTATAGTCCGCCTCAGAACAGGACACAACAGATTAAACAGCCACTTAAATAGACTAAGATTGATCCCATCACCACTGTGCCCTTGTGGGCAGGCAGGACAGACCACTGAACATATCCTGCAAGACTGCAACACACTAAACCAGTTAGGGAAGAACACTGGCCCACAGAGATGGATATCCACAGGCACTTGGCATAGCGATACAGGCTTGTATCGAAGGCATCCATAGATGGGGGAAGGGGATGTTGACAAAGGAATAAGGTGACGTGCTAAAACCGATTGCCTGATAGATATTAACACTGGTATTGATAACACTGGTATTGATAACACTGGTATTGATAACACTGGTATTGATAACACTGGTATTGATAACACTGGTATTGATAACACTGGTATTGATACCACTGGTATTGATAACACTGGTATTGATAACACAGATAGACTGAGAGTTGGAGAGACCAGCATTAAATGTCATTTATTCGAACCGAACGCCTGCAGGAAAGAATGAAGAGTATTCAACCAGCAAACCAAATGAAACACCAGTAAGCATTTTACATCTTGTATTCTTCTGCAGGAAATTGAGCACCTAAAGACCTGCTCGAAGTTCATTGATGTCAGTTCATAATCCTTGTTCTAGAAATAATTCGTTCGCAGCATTTCGGTTTAAGACATTTTTGTGTAAAATTTTATTAAGAGCAGCTTTCAATGTATGATAACTTTTCAGATTCCAAATAAAATGAATTCATTACTTCTTCTAAGTTGATATTTTTTCTATATTTATCTATTGTCATTTCCACTTGTGCCAAAGGTCATGGGAGGGAGTGATTCGGAGTTTTGTCTTTGACCATTTGGATTGCATTGGCCATGGTAAACCCGTGTCTATTTAATGTTCCTTCGATTGTCTCTGCCCATCTGGTTCTTGGTCTTCCTCGTGTCTCGCAGCCTGACATTCTGCTGATGTATACACGAAGGGCTGGTTGCGCAGGTTCCATTCTCATGAAGTGACCAAACCATCTGGTTTGCTGCCTCTCGATGTAGTCTTGACCTGATATAGTCCTTACCTCTTCCCTGATATCTTAATTTCTTCGGCGGTCTCTTCTTGTAACTTTCCTCAAACATCTCATTTCGCAAACTGTGATATTTTTCGCTACTGCCTTTGTCAAGAGCCATGTTTGACATTGGTAACACTTGTAATTAGTTGTAATGAGTTGTAATTAGAAGCATGTATCGAGCTGACTTTAGTTCCGATTTTCTGAAAACGTTTTCCGTCATCTGTGCACATGACGCTGCCCTGTAGGGATGTGTTCCCTCTCAGTGTACTCATTATGCTATCCTTATGGTGACTGACTCACAGATTCTGGATATGTCTCATAACTTCTACCCACTTCGTAACAGATGCATTGGCCACACCCCCTACCTAATGCTTCCGCCGTACTGGCCAGCTTCACTGTGTGTCGACAGTGCTGCATGTGTTGGCGCAGAGGTGTCGAATGAATCACAGAGGTGTCACAGCCTTTCTTTGTTGTCAAATCTCTTTTGTTGCTGGGTGTTGATTTCCTGGCGGGAGAAATCCATTGTGTTTGTATTCGTTATGGTTTTGTGTTTTTAACTGTTTTTGTTGTTTTGATAAAAGTCCCAATTGGACCGACACGTTGACAGTTGTATTTGTTCTTTGTTTTATTGTTATTTTCTATATTTATTATTTTATATTGATAGTTTTACCTATTTACCTTATTTGCATTTACCTCTTTTCATCTGCTACCTTCACATTCACGGACACGATCCCCATTTTAGCCAGATTCGGAACAAGACACTATATTTCTGTTTCCAGAGTGCACCGAGAGGAGGTACTTTTGAGATCTATTTTTCTGCTAATCCTGGGTCCGCCGCGAATAATGCGGCACCGTTTGCACCGCAAAGAAGATGTAAAACACCAGTCTTCAAAACAGCATTTATTACACAATGAAGCATTTCATATGCTGGGGAAAACACGAACAAACAGGTGATATCGGAAGTTGCACGACTATAAGCAATAAAACATAATGAGATTGTGTCTTCAATCAGACAATACTTGCAGCGACTCTTTCAGTCGGTAATGTGTTTAAATAAACAAGAGCTATCATTCAGTGGACACAGAAGTAAAATGGGTTGCTGATGACCAAAAATAAAGGGGGGGGGGGATAAAGCTACCTACCTATTTTAAAAAAGGTCTCTTGGCGTCTCAACTCTAACACGTCACGCTACGACACTGGTAGTAGACTATGGGATTGGTAGATTGTGGGTATTATTTAGGGCTTTGTGTATATATCTATACGAAAGTGGATGGTGACAGGAACACGTTTGTGGAACACTGCAATAACCCAATTATTAAGCATGAATTATGAACATCTTTGAACACTGAAGAACAAAGCAATTTCTTCCCTAGTTTGATCCTTCCTTCTTTACTATACAATTGACTAGTTCTTGCAGTTACAATACTTGTTTCATACCAAACTGAGTTGCGATACGTGAGTTGTATTGTGCAACTGTGCAAGCTATTTATATGAAATGTATTACGTAACAAGTACAAATTAATTAAGAAAAGAAACTATTGAGTTTCGAAAACAAATGTCTTCGTAGGATAACTAACATCCACTGGAGCGAATTCAAATCGAATGACATCATAGACGAGAATCATCAAAACTACATCACACATGTCATTAGAAAACGCGTTGGTCCTACATGGGACATGTCCTACGCTGAGACAATAGCAGAATACACCACCGATCTCTTGCATGGATATCAACAGGAAGAAGAGCAAGGGGTAGACCAAAGGAAACTCTAAGAAGAACAATTACTTAGAGAAATTAAAACAAACAATATTCATACTATTTAAGTACTGCACGGAATAGCTTTGAATAAACAGATTTGGAGATCTGACCTCTGCCCTATGCGCTAACGTCAGTGCTAAAGGAAAATGAATCACTGAACAAATGCATTGCGTTTACAGCCTACACATTCTGTATTGCCAGTAGCATACGCATTTACAGTCTTATCTCGTAGATTGCGCAGAAGTGGACAATAGCTGACATTATTCGTAAATAACGGATCAAGAGAATGATTTCTATAGGAAAATAGAACACACATGTTCAATGTTACCTACTTTCTTCATTTGACAGTCTCTGTTTGTGATATTCGGCGTCATAAGATTACGTCTTTTCGGTTTTCGACATAAAATGTGATGAACGCACATTCGTTTGTCGATCATCAGCATCATCAAGTGTCATTTCCGCAACGGAGGTTGGCTGCAAAGGACCTTCAACAGCCCCTGACACTTGTTTTGGTGGTTTACTTTGCTAGACTGTAGCCTTTCCACCTTGTGATGCAACTATCACACTTGTATCTCTGCATACCTCTTGATCGCATCTCTTCGAATTTACCCTCAGTTACAGTCTTCAACAAGTTGTCATGTCTGTTAATGTATCCAATATATTCTTTTTTTCTGACTTTTATTTTACCTTAATAATACTTTCTTCATGTTAAGTGTTGTTAGAACTTCCGTGTTTGTTTTCTTCACTTACCATGATGTTCTCTCTATTTTTCTATATATCCACATCTCAAAGTCATCGATAACTGATAATGAATATATATTGGAAGCAAAACGCATGAATAATTTGTGAACAATTTTTCCTGATGAAGGATTTTTAGTCAAAACATAGTCCATCTCTGTGTCTTGTTGTTAGGTTGCTTTATCGAGTTAATTTGGTAACAAGAATACATATTTATTTTCATTGTGATACTCATTATACATAGATTTACATTAGGAGTCAAACTAAAGCGCATAATATTTTTACAGTCTACACAGAAACAATTTTAAACACATCAAAGGAAAGTCAATGCTCGAGATCAGTGGAAAAATAATAAATGTTTTGTGTTATGCAGATGAGACAGTCCTCTTGGTAGAAAGTGAAATGAAACTACAGAAGAATAATATATAAAGTCGGGAAATGAAGTCCAGGTCAGTAAGTAGATATCATAACAAGAGAAATAAAATATATTCAGCAAAATCAAAGAAGAATAAAAGCAGCAAAACGTAAACATATATAGAATACACTGCAACAACTAGACCAATAACATTTATACATCATCACTAATGATGGAGTATGTGAAACAAGTTAAAAAAGAGAATGTAATGGCTAAAAGCACCCTCAATGGCTTCAATTAAAATATTATCATCTCAACACATCACAAGTTAAAGTTAGAATTATAAAATGCTACATGAATTTTACATCTATATACGACTCTGAAACATGAATAATGAACAAACAACTAGAAGATGTAAGTAATAGCTTCGGGATCTTGATGTAAAAACGAATATGGTCAATTCATGAATAAGGAAGAAAGCAACAAAGATGTTCTGACAATACTTCGTATTAAAAAATGCACATTTAAAAAATAATAAACATATTCTGGACATAACAAAAAAAACGTATCTTCTTTAAGAACTCGCATGACGGCAGAGTTGAGGTGAGGCAATCAAGAGGTAGTTAGAGACAAAATAGGTAGTAATCATCGAAATCGACAGCATATAGTCTGATAGAGTGCATCATTAAGGTAGGCAACAAATGATGTTGGATACTACTGCCAAAACCCCTGTTATGGAGACAGAACTTGATGATGATGACAAGTGGTATGACTATGGCGATGAGGGTAGTGAGAAAGAGCTTGGACAGGTTGGTGTCACAGAGAGCAGTTCATGACTTCATTCTCTGAGACTTGATGAGCATTTATGTCACTCATTTGTTCTCGGGACCCGACAAGGTAACCAAAGAATTACGACACTGATATATATCATTGACATTGAAAAAGGCGACAACGGATATTTTGTGGTGAAGTTGACTGGACGATACTATAGAGGGCCAAAGTAACCCAGATGCAGTACTGAAAGTGAATGTCTCACACGGACAAGCTAAGATAGCGTGGCGAAGGTGTAAACTGTTCCGTTACGTTCTGTTCTCCGATCGAAATCATTGCTAATTCGCAGAAGTTTGAGTGTGAGCGCATAAGCAGTTCATTCCATTGTTCGAGTCAGTGAGCGAGCAGATGGGCTGGTTGTACTATGGGCAGTACTTGCCACTGTATTGAGCGGTAGAACAATGGAACTGGCTGACCCAATACTGAATTCTTACATGCAATAACTTGGATAAACAAAACGTATGATGGTGATGATGCGTTTTCCAAGACAAGAATAAAGTTGCTGGGTTTAAATGTGGCATCCTCAACCAGTGTCATTGTCAAACATACAACTGCCAGTCATCGTTGTTTTTGCGTATGTGCTCAGTAGGATAATTGGAATAATTGTTAAATTACCAAAGAAAGGAGACCTGTCTGATTGCAACAATTGGCGAGGTATCACACTACTATCCATCCCTGGTGAAGTCTTTCTCAGTATATTACTATAGAGACTAAGACATTCCATTGATGATGCTCTCAGAGAAGAACAAGCGGGCTTCAGACCTAACCGCTCAACAATATATCAGATCTACACTTTAAGAACAACAATAGAAGAATCCACAGAAAGACAATCAATGGTCAATTTTGTAGATTTCCAGAAGGCTTTCGATAGTCCTCACAGACCATCTCTCTGGAAATTTCTTACGCTTTACGGCATCCCGACGAAATACATCACTATCATAAGAACTTTTTACTCCGATACGAATTGATGTGTAAGAACAGAAAGTGGTTTTTCCAGCTGGTTCCCAGTGACAACGGGAGTAAAACAAAGGTGCGTTTTGTCCCCAATACTGTATTGCATCGCGATTGACTGGGTGACGAGGAAATGCACAGACCAAAAACAACTAGGAATCAAATGGATAAACAACAAGACCTTAGAAGATCTCACCATCACATATGATATTGCTCTACTGAGTTCAACACACCAAGATCTCCAGGAAAAAACAGAAAGACTCAAATACGTTGCACAACAGATAGGCTTTCAAATAAACCACATACAACGAAAATCATGAACTGTTCTGAATTTGACAATGTTTCAAATTTCGTATATTTGGTAAGCGAGATAACAGCAGACGGGGATACCAAGAAACTCAGAAATCAAGACTCTAATCGCTCTCGCCGACAATGCCTTTAACAATCTCTCAAACATCTTGAGATCGAAGATCGCAAGTAAACACATCAAACTGCGACTATTCAATGCGAGTGTGATTCTATCATTGACATATGGATGTGAAAATTGGAAATCTACCGAAATAATAGATAAGAAGTTAGTTGTAATCAAGAATAGGTGCCAGAAATGACTTGTCTACATAGAATCCTCGGTGTAATAATAAGAAACAAAAATAGGAACGAAAAAATCAGAAGATTAACAAACACACTGTCAATGCTGGATTACATAATAAGACAAGACTTAAGTGGTTTTCGCATGCTTCCATACTACCATCAGATAGTGCCCCTCAAAAAAGCATTACTATACTGACATGATGGGTACAAAGCCAGGGGCAGACCTTGCAAACAGCGGATTACAGAAATAAAGCCATCAACGAAGACAAACATATATGAGGCACACACAGAAGCTAACCTCAGAGTACTCTTATACCCCTCATGCTGCAAGGCATAATGGGGTATAGGAGGAAACGAAGAAAATTATCAACTACAGAACGAATTGCACGTATCAGCTACGCCAGAATAACTCTAATCAACATCATTATGAAGGTATTACAACATAAACTACAATATATGCATGCAGTTGTGTCTTTGAGTCTCACCAATGACCCACTGGACAAACGGCACATGCAACAGAAACCTTTATTAGATGGCATGTCATTATATTGAGACTCTCTTATGAAAGCTTTGTAGCATGTCATCTATACAATTATAGACCCCCTATGAGTAGAAGGCTCTTCCAATAAGAATTACAGTAAGCCGAAAGCTGAAGTCTCCTGGGTATGAAAGAAAGTTTTTTTTTTAAACCTACCCCACTGCACATAAGAAGTAAGCACTAATCTCTCGCAATTCCTTGGTTCTCAAACAACAAACAAACTAAAATATGATCTAACTGTAGCAAAGGCATATTTTAGATGTGGCACCCGCCGAAGACGGATGTGACGGGTTATTGGCGCATATAAAACGGTGACACAACGAATGTCAATTTTCTAGACTACATCCTGCTGGAAATCTGGTTGTACCATAGTCTTGCTACAAGAGAGATCCAGTCATAGTTTGAGAATGAGTGCTGAAGAAGAACGAGAATATATGGCACAGGCATCATAAATCACATGTTAGCCAGACATAGTGGGACAGATTTACAATGAAAGCTACTCATGATTGATTCGTTAATTCACGGGTTAAGGTCATAGATTGTGTACAACACTTTTCGTCTCAGAAAAAAAATTCCTACGGAGACTGTTTCTTAAAATTAATGACATTTCAGAATCTCATTTGATTACAGGCATCAAGTGACTATCAAGTGTTCATGAATTACATCAACAATTTGGGAAGGGGGAAAGGATCCGGACAACTTTGCCCGTTGTTGTCAAGGGGGAGGGGGATTGGGGTTTGACAAAAGCTGCAGTCAACAATAACATTTTTATACACTAATTAATTCCATTAAATTTCAACCAATTTACTAAACACGTTCAATAAAACAATAAAACAAGTATTTGTTGTAGGTAGATAGGTAGGTAGGTAGTTAGGTAGGTAGGAAGGTAGGTAGTTAATGAGTTTGTCACTCTTTTGGAGAGGCTTGCCCTTTCAACTAGCAGACAACAAAGTTCAATTAGGTTATATCAGGATACACTACCATAAAATATTAGAGGTAACAAAGTCTCTTGAAAAAGGTTCCATTTGAACCGATACGTGGAGAATTGTCCTGTTTAGTTTTATTGTATGTTTTTATATATACATTTTTATATATTTTTATTCACAAGCAAGGTAAGTGTTTTTAGTAACCTGTTTAATTCATTTTGCTTTAACAAAGACCTCAAAGTTTAGAATTTAATATAATAATTTTTTTGTACATTTAATGATAAAAACAAAAGAGTGGAGAGTGGTTACGAAGGGGGATAAACACATTTTGCCATAATAATGCTTGTCAAACAATTTTTGATATATTTTAAGGCCAGCTCCTGACTTACTAGTTGAGCACCAAAAGAATTGCACATCACAATAAATATGCGCAAATATATCAATTATAGTTCACGATATTGCATCGCAACAGACCTGAAGTACCACCGGTAGTGCATCAATCATGTTTCGTCATCATAAAGGTTGGCGTCAAAGTGGTAAAAATATTACCGTTTCTCTATGTCTGTTTCAGAAAACATGAGTCTTCAGAATCATATTTACAATATGTAAACTTCTGTATCTGTTCTTATATTAAATTTCATATTAAATCAGGATTGGAGTATCCTCCACAGACCAAACTGTGCATAACTTAGGTTCTGTTTATCAGGTATCCAACAAGAGCTATTTATTCCTATATGTCTACTACTATTCAGGTATTTATTTGTGTGTGTTAATAAACTATTGTTGCTCTGCTCAGCTCGTAGCGCTGGAAGCCATATTGAAAACAAAATAATAATCTCGGACTCGCAAAAGCGCTGGAAAAATTCCTTATAAAAAATGAATTGGTAGTATCCAGGAGTGACAAAGAACAAATCAGAGACAGCAGGAGGGAGTTGAATAGATGTATAAATATAATTATTGAAAGCATATACTATACTATTCAGCAAGTAGCTATCAACGCATCATTTTTGGCAGTAGTGATTTTCTGGGCAACAAAAATAAGTTTAGTAGTTTTCCATTGCTTTCTGAAACATTCAGAAATATAGTATATGTTAATAAAATTGTGATTTTAACAGGGTATGATTTAGACTTGATAAAGCCCTAATCTTTCCAGACGTGCGGTATTGGGACAAATAAGCTGCAATATATTTAAGTATATATGACAAATGCTCAGGAAAGTGGGGGCCCTAAGCTATAGTTTGTGTAGCTTATACGTAAATCCAGCACTGGATTTTAATATGGGCCATCCAAGCACTATATTGGGTGCCACCTGGAGTAAGAAGAAGAGGGAGACCTAGAGAAACTCTACGAAGAACCATTAATAGAGAAGGCATGTCAATGAACCTAAACAACACGCAACAATTGAAAGACCTGGCAACACAAAGACAGAAATGGAAGGCTATGGTTTCTGCCCTATGCGCCGCCTATGGCCCTGGAGGAACATAACACATAACATAACATATACTATTCAGCAAGTAGCTATGAACCCATCATTTTTGGCAGTAGTGATTTTCTGGTCATCAAAAATAAGTTTAGTAGTTTTCCATTGCTTTCTGAAACGTTCAGAAATATAGTATATGTTAATACAATTGTGATTTTAACAGGGTATGATTTAGACTTGATAAAGCCCTAAGCTTTCCAGACGTGCGGTATTGGGACAAATAAGCTGCAATATATTTAAGTATATATGACAAATGCTCAGGAAAGTGGGGGCCCTAAGCAATAGCTTGTGTAGCTTTTACGTAAATCCTGCACTGGATTTTAATATGGGCCATCCGAGCAAGCCTGGTTCAAATCCCATATGAATACAGTAGTAAGTTTCAGTCTGAATCTTAAAGTAAAAGCCCACGCCTTGAACATGAATAACAAGCGCAAATTTCTTTTCTCATCATCTTGATTCCAAATTGTAGAACATGTATAATCAAAGTGTAAATTACATCACTGTATTTTACGCATTATGAGTCCACGAACCACTGGTTTAGCAAAAAAAACTATCAAAAACGTTTGAGAAGATGTTGTGGTTTCTTAAATGTCTAAATCCACGTGGATTATGTATCCACACGTGTGACTAAGTGTAGTTGATAGAGCATTAACTTGCACTCCAGTGAGTAGCACTGGTTGGTGTAAGCCCATGATTGCTCGAGGTAACTTTAATCCAGCGTTTTCTTGGTAATCACTTGTATCTATAACCAAATGAAACTGTACAGCAAGCATAGTTACCACTCAACATTTTGAAAAAATGCACTGGTGTGATAAGATTGAGTGCAAGTTGGAAGTGTGTACAAAGAGAAAAGTGATTCATCATTTTCCACAATATGCTATTGTGATTTTACTGTGATGTGAAAATACACGTCGAAATACAGGCCAGGTCATGTATGAGTCAGACAGAGGAAAAAGCTAATTCATTCGCAGGAAAAGATATAGTGTGACGTGTACAGTGATGAGCTGAGACATCATTGTCAAGTTCCTACTCCGCAAAGAAAGATTGCTGCAACATAACTCCAGCATCCCCTGACTCTTGTTTTGTTGTAGACTATGTTAGACTGTAACCTGCCCATCTCGCGATGTTGCTCTCTCACTTGTATCTCTGCTTCCCTCTTGCGCGCCTTACCTCCACTTTACCCTCAAGTAAGGTCTTCAACAAAGTGGAGATTTAAATAGTTCCGTAATATTGATACTTAAACATAAATATAGACTCAATCAATCAAGTTGCACACCGAATGTCGTAGGTGATGATGTTTCTCCGCGACTCTCTGTCTCTTGTATTGTCAATAATCTCGGTTGGTAAACTTCTTCTGTGCCGCAATATTAGTCTATCTAGCAACGTCTCTCTCTGTATCGCCCCCTATCTCTTCTCCCCTTTAACTTTCCAGTGGTTATTAAGTGTACAAGATGTGTTCTTCTCAGCACATACCCTAGAAAACTTAACTGACTGTCCCTAGTATTTGATATGATTGATTATAGACTAGTGTCATGTGGCGTATTATTTCCAGAACATTGTCTCCCCAATAAACTCCCTGAACCCTTCTTAGTCTTTGGCGAAGCGGCTTGCATTTTCTAGCGATGTATTCATATTATCGTTAATGTCGTCAGTCCAACGTCTTCATGGTCTGCCCTTTCTCTTCTACCCAGGTACTCTGCCCTCCATTATTTGTCTTTCTAAACAGTTGTGTCTCTTTATGTGACCACACAAGTGTAGTTTTCTTTTTACTATTGCGTTTAGTAACCAACACTCTGGAATCTGCAATGTGTTTATAATATCAGAGTTTCTCTTTTTGTTCCTTCCATGATATTCTAAGTATCTTTCTATAGCATTTCATCTCAAATGCGTTGATCTTCTTTGCCGCTGACTTACTTAGGGTCCATGTTTCACAGCTGTATGTTGTAACCGAAAAATAAAAGTTCGTAGCATTAACAATTTCATTTATATTTTGTTGTTTTTCCATATGTTTTTTAACCGTGTTATTTTATAATATACTCGTTCCCTTATTTCTGCCATGTAGTCTCCTGCACTGCTGATGTTTGCTCCTAAGTATTCGAATTTATCTACATATTCTATCTTGGTATTGTCTATTCTAATTTTTTATTGTTGTTGTTGCTATATCTATTGACATGATTTATTTGTTTTTGCGTGTTTAAACATACGTTTTGTGATTCGCTATATTTCTTTGTCTTCTAGATTAGTTGTTCCAATTCCTTTATATCCATTTGAAATTTCTAGGCACAATATTCCCGTAGATTGTCATTACTTTCGGGAATGAACAGCCGCTTATCGAACACCGCATAGAGAACACATTCGTTCTTGACGGCATTAACGTTAACAAGTTATAGACTATATAGATTATAGACTACCCCATTTTATCAATGTATCTCATTGATCTCCACTTTATTAATATAATTACTCCCCACTTTATTAATGCATCCCATTAAACTCCACTTTACTAATGTATGTCATTACTCCCACTTTGTTAATGTGTCTCATTACTACCCACTTTAGTAATGTATTTCATTACTCCCCACTATGTTAACGTGTCTAATTACTAACCCATGTCTTCCACTCTGAGTGGTAGATTTCTCAGTGCATTGCACACCGCTGAGAGTCAGTTTACTGCTTATGACATGAATTGTCAAAGAAACCACCTTATTCATTGTACATAGGAAGTAAGAGCTAATTCCTCATAATTCATTGGGATGGGTATAACAACATCACCTTCCTTACTTTGTTAACGTGTGCCATTACTCGCACATTCGTTAAGGTGCATCGTTACTCCATTGCTTTGATAAAGCGCTTCGGTACTCCCTACGTTATTAAAGTGATACGTAACCCCCCTCCCACTTTATTAAAGTACTACTTTACTCCCTACTTTGTTAATGTGGTCTCGTTATCTCGCTACTTGTTAATGTGTCTCGTTACACCTCTACTATGATAACGTGTCTCATTACTCCCCCACTATGTTAAAGTGCCTCATTACTCCCCTATTTTTGTAATGTGTTCATTAGTCCCCCACTTTGTTAACGTGTCTCATTAAGCCCAATTTTGTTAATGTGTCTCATTACTCCCCAACTTTGTTAACGTGATGCACTATTCCTCAACTTTGCTACAGTTTCACTTTACTCCCTCACTATGTTAACTGCTTCTCATTACTTCACCATTTTCTTAATGCGGTGTCTGTCACATACCTTATTAATGTATCTCATTACTCTATCAATTTCTACCGTACCTCATAATTCCCCATTCCTTTAACTTGTCTCATTACTCCCCTACCTTGTTAAGGTGTCGCATTAATCCTCTTCTTTGTTACCGTTTCTCTTTACTCCCCCACTTTGTTAACGTGTCGTATTACTTCCTTACTTTGTGAACGTGTCTACGTACTCTCTTGTCTTTGTTAATGTGCCTCATTACTGCCCCACTTGTTAACATGTATACGTACTCTCGTAATTGTTAATGTGCTACACGTCACATTTTATTAATGCGTTTCATTACTCTTTACCGTCCTACCAGATTTCCAGGAAGATGTAATCCCGTATTACTGTATTTCATTACTCTTCATACTATAATAATGTATTTAATTACTCTTCACATTGTATTACTGTATTTAAATAGTCGTCATATTGTGTTACTCTATTTAATTAATCTTCACATTGTGTTACTCTATTTAATTAATCTTCATTCGCTGCTAATGTATTTCTTTACTCTTCACACTCTGTTAATGTATCTCATTGTGATTTAGATTTTGTTATTTTTGTAATAACATTTCATTTTGTTATTAACATGTTGTTTATCTACCTTTACGAGCCTTCCTAAACCGGAAATATGCTCGCGAAGAGAAAGGGTTCTGTACCCGATGGGCTTAGGCAAGAAAGGGACAACGATGGTAGTCCTGGCCCAACTCTACTGTCAAGGTTTCCTATACCGGAAGCGCACTTGCAGAGAGAAAGGGTCCCGTACCCGATGGGCTCAGGCACAAAAGGGACAACGATTTAGAACTGGCCCATCTCTACTGTCAGGTTTTCCTACACCGGAAATACACTTGAAGAGAGAAAGGGTTCAGTACCTGATGGGCTCAGGTGCTATTGGGACAAGGACACTCAGCTCGAGAACGTCTTGCTCTCAAACGCGTGGTGTGAGACTCGAACTTGGACAAGGGGTACACGATGTCGGTGAATGACACCTCGGCTAAAAGGGCGAAAGAGCCAGGGTCCAACTCCTCTGTTGAGTTCTTCCCCTTAAGGAACCAGGCTCACGGATGAGAAACGGTTCAGTACCCAATGCACATACGTCCAATTACACGAGGCAAGTTCATAGACAGTGGAACACCTCGGGCGTGTCAGACGAGAGCAAAAATCGTCTGGGCGAAGAGTCGCCACTACGCGTGCCTGGAGACATATATAGAGGCTGTCACATACTAAGGGTAGCCCACCCGAATTGTCAAGGCATGCCGAAATCGGATGTGCTTGGCCTACAAGGCGCATAACGGTGGCACAACGTAATAACGCTCCCGGCGGAAATCGCACGGATATCCGTGATGGTTACAATGGAGCGAACGCAAAACAAACATCTACCTTTAATTCTGTCATAATGTGTCTAATTACTCTCCGTACTTGGTTGATACGTTTCCTTATTTCACGAGGAAAGACATATGCTTCATTATTATTCACAAAGAAAGACATGTGAAGACACACTACACTTCCATGTGGACTGAAACTACCAGATTCCTCTACTAGAAAATCGACAATGGTTGTGTCGACAGTTTATCAGCCATTCCCTATCTTGAATGTAAGTATATCATGTAATACTCATCTAATAATAGATCATTCTACACGTAGTTCCAAGTCTGAACAATTCTATTTACATTTAACAGTATATTGTATGAGCACTCATGTGTAAGTTGCGTGTAGTTCAAAACCCGGTTTCCGTGAATCAGTTTTACATTTGATATACTTTCACATAGCAGTGGTTACATGTTGTATCATAAATATGTTATTTTTGTATTGTACGACTACGTGAGACCTATCGAACTATTTACAAATTAATGGTAACATTAAAAGTAGCATATCATGTGTATACTTTTCACATGCAAAAAGTTAATCCAATAAAACAGAATAATCAAAACAATAAACAAATGAGCAAAATATTTACACATATCAAATTAATGAAATGTATCCTCAACATCGATGATGTTCATAAATCTTTTCATGTCAGAGTACATTCCGTATTGTAATATTTGCCTAAATATTCAACACGTTTCACTAGTAAACAAATCATTATTATGATTATCCTTTAGTCACCCTTGTTTGTTCCTATACAAGTTTATATTGACTATATGACTTCTTATTCTTCTTCTTCTTCTTTCTTTCCTCTTTTGCCCTTTACGGGTGTCGATGGAGATACAATATTCTTGTTCTAGCTTTTCTGGCAGCTTCAGATAACGTTATTTGGTGTTCGTGTAATGTCTCTTTGATGTTGTCGATCCAGCGTACTCTAGGTCTACCCATGGCTCTTCTTTCTGCTTCTCCTCTCTTCATATATGCTTTATAAACTAATGAATCACACGGCATTATTTCCAGATGACCTAACCATTGTATCTGTTGGTTTTGTATGTATTGTAGAATTCATATGACACTCACTCTTTCTCTTATGGCATAGTTTCTAATTCTGTGTCTTCTGGTCACTCCTGTGGCTTTTCTCAGACATCTCATCTCTGTTGTTACCAGTTGTCTCTTATGTTTTGTTGTTAAGAACCATGTTTGAAATTGGTAGCATATGGTTGGAATGAAAATACTTTGGATAAGATGTTTTTTTTGTTGACATTTGTAGCATTTTGTGTTGCAATAAAGGGGATAATTGACCCAGTATTTGATTCGGCCCTGCTTATTTATTTATTTTTTTTCGACAAGATATTCAATATACTCGCATAGTCACTAAAACATAACTTCTTTTGTATCCTATTTTAAAATCATTTGTGGGACTTTAACATCATAAACTAATGTTATGGATGTACTAATGTGTGTCATGTGACGTATTCCTTCCAGAACGTTGTCTTCCCAATGAACCTCTGAACCTTTCTCTGTCTTGGGCGATGTGGCTTGCATTTTCTAGCGATGTATTCATATTATTTTTAATGTCGTCAGTCCATCGTCTTCTTGGTCTGCCCCTTCTCCTCTTCCCAGGTACTCTTCCCTCCATTATTTGTCTTTCTAAACAGTTATGTCTCTTTATATGACCAAACAGGCGTAGTTTTCTTTTTGTTATTGTGTTTAGTAACCAACACTCTGGAATATTCAGTGTGTTTATAATATCTGAGTTTCTGATTTTGTCCTTCCATGATATTCTAAGTATTTTTAAACTAATGTACTATTAAGTTAAACCCAATTTTCTTAATCTCCAGGACATTAACCTGTTTGTGTTTATTTCTGTTAAATTTACAGGCATAGAATCGCTTCCAAATTGGCTACATGCACAACGTGGTCTTCAGAAAGTCATTTTCTGTCGGGATTTATAAATTGAATCGAAATAAAAAAATTGTTGATATTTATATGGACAAAATAACAGAGCCCACTAATCAATTAGTCGCGTTTCGTAGCCTCGTGAAAAACCCCTACGCCGTCCATGTTGAACACACACAAGTAGATTATTCCATCATTTCTCACATTATTCCAATACTCATAAAACGCACACTATACCGCGGCTCGCTTGAAAGTAGATTATTCCAACATTCATAAAGGTAGCCTATGCCATGACACACCCAAACTACAACAGATTTAATATACTACATAAAAACCCCTTTAACACTGACGTAAAAAAAAAACATTCAAAAATTCACCTGACAGTACATAATTTCAATACTAAAAGATATAAATCATTTCATCATTCACCAAACCAGTAAGTACTATTTTTATTGTCTTTTAGCCTTTTCGTATTTTTAAGGCTTCTCCAAGGTGTAGTGGTTATCACAAGATAGTTCCTTTCTCTGTGATATTTCTATACACAAATTAGTTCACTTCTGTGACATTTCTATGTATAATTCAGTTCAATCTGATATTTCTATGCATAGTTAATTATGTTCATTCTGGTATTTCTGTGCATAATTATTTATGTTCATTCTGTTTTTTTCTATGCATAATTAATTATATTCATTGCTCATGTTAGAAAATCAAAGGGTTAGAAGAACATTGTATCTCCATCGAGAATGATAGAAAGGGTTCTAATTCCCGTCAACTGTAAGAATTATTTTCATTTATCCTTATGCTTCCTACTTGAATTTACTTGTAGAAAGGGTTAGAAGATCCATTTCCAATCTTAAATTAGTTAGGAAGAATTCCAGTCATACAAGAAAGTATGAGAAGAAGGTTCTCTCCTAGGAAGCGGACCACAATATTTTCCTGGATGTGAATCAAGCAAGAATTACTGTAGCATTGATGTCCATCTCTCTAAATGTAGAGCTCTGGTTTCTGACTTAAGCACCCTATTCGGCGCTGAAAGAACGTAGAATAAAATTTATAGAAAGGCATTACTTTCACTCTAGTATTTATTGAACAATATATTTCCTTATGGTATTCATAGAAAGCCATACATTTCACTCTGGTATTTATACAAATACATTAATAGTATTCGAGTAGTTATAGAAAGTCCTTGATTTCACTCTGGTATTTATATAAACACATTACAGTGACTCTTAAGACATAAAGACTTTCAAGTCAAGACTACATTGAAAGACAACAAACCAAGTGGTTTGGTCACAAACCAGCCCTTCGTACATACATCAGCAGAAGATTGGGCTGCGAATAAAACCAAGAATTGGTATATGGGTTACTAGATGGGTAGAAACAATCGAGGAAACCTTAAAGAGACACGGGCTGACCAAGGCCAGTACAACCCAAGTGGCCAAAGACAGAAAACTCCAACTTTCCTCCACGACGCGTATCAGTACACATGGAAGTGACAATAGATTTCTATAACATCGATTTCATTCCGATATTTCTAGGCATATTTTAATTACGTCCTGATATTTCTGGCAAACCTTACTTTGAATTTCATATTTCTAGACACAATTTAATTGAGTTTCAAATTTCTAGACATACAATAATTTGAACTCAGTATTTGCAGAAAGACATTAACTTAACTACGGTAATTCTAAACAGATATTAATTTGACCCATGTTTATATGCGGACATTAACTTGACTCTGGTTTTTCTAGGTATACCTACATTCATTCTGGTATTAATAGACATGTTTTAATTGGACTGGTGTAAATAAAAGAAACAAATTAATTGAAATCCTGTTTTTCTAAGTACACATTAATTTCACTCTCGTTTCATAAGAAGACATACATTTGGCTATTGTTTTTATGTATACATTAATTTTACTCTGGTATTTCTAGAAAGACATTATTTTCACTCTTATATATTTAACCAGACATTCATTGTACTGTTATTTCTAGGCATATTGTAATTTGATTCGGGTGTTTCTTGGCAGTTATTAATTTAACTCCAGTATTTCTAGATAAATATCAATTTCACTCTGGCACTAAAGGCAGACATTTACATGATTCTGGCATTTCTAAATTGGCATTACGTTAATTCTAGTGTTTCTCGGCAGACATTTATTTGACACTTGTGTTTAGACATTAGTTTGACTAATATTTATACAACGACATTACTTTCACTCTGGTGTTTCTAGACACGTTAATTGCATTCCTTTTTCTAGGTAGACATTCATTTGACTTTGATATTGTTAGATAGACACTAATTTAATTCTTATATTTCTAGGTACACAAGAATCAAGAGAACACAGCATCAGAAACGGTACTCTTCGGTACCTCGGTCGATATTGAAGTAAGCTTGAGCCACTGAGATTGTTGTATTCGTGTTTCCTGAGTGAAACAGTACCTTAAATAACATAAGGAAAATATTAACATCTAACAAATTATGAGCAAGTTAAAAATGAGAATTATAAAATGCTACATCTACATCTGGATACATTCTATTATGTTCTTTCCTAATCTTCAGATGTTTGTGATCCGTTGCTTGGCTTTGGGGTTTATGTGCTAAGGTCCCAGTCTTTTCCACGGTGGCCAGCCAATATTCAATGTTATGCCCAGAACTTGCCTCTTGTTCGCCACACACTTTGCTGTTTCGCCATCTGAACCGTTGATCCATTTGGATTCCTCCGCCTCGCGCTTCGTCACAGACTTTTTGTCTAGGGATGGAATTCCTTATTGTTGACATTTAGTTGTCTCTTTGCGAGAAAATTCTACTCTGTGAACTTAGCCATTAACTGGAGTAGTCGAGACGCCATTTTTTGTCTGTATTTTTGTCTGTTCGCAAAGTCGGAACAAACTTGAGTGATTTACACTCCACCTATAATCGACAAAGAACACATAACACAGATCTCACAGCTTGAAACTAAATTTGGCATCACACTTTCATCAGTAATACGCTAACCACACCCATTGATAACATGTAATTCAGAAAACACAAATGTTACTTGGAAACATGTCGTCACATTACGGCAACCGAAAGCCCTTTCCATCGATATACTTCAATAGAAGATTATCTGAAAAGAGAAACAGGAAAAGACCCAAACGTAGATGGATAGATGACATCTGAGAAATACTAGAACAGCAAGGCTGTTTATGTCAGCGACAGCACAGTTAACAAAAGGGGAAAAAACTTCGGCACCCCATGACGCCTAGCTACATGGATTGGACACATGGATAGGACACGACAAGACAAGACATAGCTGGTAGCAGTCTCATTATTCTTTTCTCATCTCTCGGATCCGGCAACACTCAGTCACAGATGCAGTTCTGATATAATTCAAAATGACATCGGAACTTGTCATTCTGATGATGTACGTAATTACAATAACATTGTTTGTATTGTTTGCAGTTTAGAATTAATTGTCTGTATTTATTCAGCCCCTTCACATCATGATTTCTGAGTGAATAAAATTTAAAAAATTACACATTATTTCATTGACTTCGATTTGGGTGGCATTTTGTGTACCAGTTGATGTGAGACACTCGATAATTATGCAGTTCTGTGGATTCGTCGGCTATTCTTCAAAATTGAGCCGCGTTAGCGCATTAGTTAGCGCACTGGCTTCACATATGAGTAGTCCTGGGTTCATTTCCCCAATTGAGATGGAAGTGTTTTTCAGATCGCAACGGCTTCTGGGTCGACACAGCCTTAAATGGGTACCGGATTAATCCGGGAAGTAAAGACTGCGAGGAAGAGGAGATGGCTACCGCCCTCATTTGCAGAGCCTCTAAAATGTGAGATCGCTAACATATCATACCCCTACGGCATTAATAAATGCTATGGGTTACTTTACTTACTTTAAAAGTTAAGTTATGTGACTTTTCCCGTCATTTTCATCGGCTGTCGACACAAAGTATACACGAAGTGACCAATGAAAATCACGGGAAAAAAGTCAAGTAACATTACCTTTTTAGGAATGAATCCAAATATGGACGTCCCTGTTTTAATTCAAAAAATATAGTCATGTGCTCATGGCCAATACGACTAATTGTATCCTATTCTATTCTATTATATTCTATTCTATTCTATTATATTCTATTCTATTCTATTCTATTCTATTCTATTCTATTCTATTCTATTCTATTTCTTGAATGTACATTTTAAAGTCACCTACTAGTCGATTGACATATTCTTTCCAGAACATATTCTTCTTCGTAGATACTCTGAACGCCTCTCTGTCCCGAGCAAAGCAGACCAGCATTGGCCAGATCAATTAATAGTCAGCCAACTAATGTAACCAGATATGCATCCCTCATCTTCTGAAGAAAACTGTATACTTCGTTTCACAAAATTACTGTTTCATTATCCCCACAGAATGAAACCGCCCCTGCTTTATCACACTCGATGGAATCAACTACTACCGTTGACGAATATAAAACAAGAGAGAACTGGTCCGGTCGCCTGGATTTTCTTCTGTCCTGCATTGGTTTCGCAGTTGGACTGGGAAATATATGGAGGTTTCCTTTTCTTTGTTACAAAAGCGGAGGAGGTGAGTACTTCATATGACCATACATGTCTGCTAATATGTAAGGTCTTCATGCAACAATAAAAGCATGACAATATGTAAGATCTTCATGCAACAGTATATGCATGATAATATATAAGGTTTATAATCAATAATATGTAATACACACCAACAATTCTAGCAAAGTGATGCTAAAGATCATTCTTAACAGAATATAACCTAAATCATAGGAATTGTTAGCAGAAGAACAGGCTGGTTTCTGTAAAAACGGGAATACAAACAGAACATATTTTAACCTCAAAATATTCATATAAAAGCATGTACACCCTCACCGTGCTCTGTATTATAATCTCATTGATCTCACAACGGGTATTTGATTGTGTGTGGTACTGAGGTCTGTGACAGATTATGAGACAATATGGCTTTGATACAACCATCATAGAAGTTATTGAACAGCTGTATTAAGTGCAAGTACTGCTATTTTCATAAATAATGACATTGATGATGTTTTTCAAGACAGATATAAGTGAGTCATATAGCTTATATTATCAGTGTTACATATAGCGTATATTATCAGTGTTTCATATAGCTTATATTATCAGTGTTGCATATAGCTTATATTATCAGTGTTGCATATAGCTTATATTATCAGTGTTGCATACTTTCTCCAGTACTTTTTTATCATTTATAGTGAATATATAATGAAGGAGACATTACAAGATCACCAGATATCAATAACCATTGGCATTAGATCACTTTGTAACTTGTGTTACGCCGGTGATATTTATCTCTTAGATAGTTCCGAATCTGAACTCCAGGAACTCACCTCAAAGTTGGAAGACGTTAGCCGAAAATATGGCATGGAATTTATCATCTATTCTTCTATATATCCACATCTCAAAGGCAAAATTCCGTCATCTTGTTGTTTGTTTATTGTCCATACTTCTGAGTCATTCATTAATATAGAATAGATGTAGCATTTTATAATTCTCATTGTTAGCGTGTTTGTAATTTGTTTAGATGTTAATGTTTTCCTGATGTCATTGAAAATACGTTAAACTATTCCTATTCTCCTTTCTAACTTCTGTTTAACATTTGCCATCATTTGTGATTATGTGCCTAAGACATTGATAATGTTCTACTTGTAGTTTATCTCCATGTATTGTAACCGTTTAGCACCTGTTCTTCTGTGACTTTGCTGATTAACATGGTTTTTTGGGGGGTTTTTTGGGGGGTGTTTTTTTTTACTGCTTATGCCAGTCCATATTCTTTACTTGATTTATCGATCTGATCTATTAGTTTTTGTAGTGAATTTTCACTTTCTGCTAAAAAACAGTCATCTGCATATCTCACATTGTTTATTATTGTCCCACAGATCTTTTGTCCTAACATTATTTCTATATATTTAAAGATATTCTCTGTGTAGATATTAAATAGGCAGTATGATAAAATGCATCCTTGTCATACCCCTCTTCTTATTTCTATGTATGGTGAGTAGTTGTTTTCACACCTTATTGATGCAGTCTGTTCCCAATATATATTTCTAATCAGTATGATGTCTTTTCATCTATGCCTATTTCTTTAAGATATTTAATTAATTTTCATGTGAAACTCAAACTAAAAATAGTCTAACTAAAATACAGAAATGGCTAGAGAATAGATTGCTCCTATTAGCCAATTTACCGCATCCTCCTAGCACATGCATACAATGTATTTCCAAGACAACGTTTATTTTTCTTCACACACTTAAAATGCATATCTGTTGCACTGTTCTAATTAGTAATGTTTGTTTGTTATCAATATTTACATTCCACAGGTGCTTTTCTGATTCCATATACGTTTTTCTTAATAACCTGTGGACTCCCACTGTTCTACTTGGAAGTATCATACGGTCAGTTTGCCAGCTTAAGTCCCATTACGGTATGGAGAATGAGTCCTTTATTCAGAGGTAACATTGACAAGAAATATTTCCTTTATGCCAGTAGTTGAACTTTCTATTTATAAGTATGATTGGTTTAATTTTCACACGTGAGAATCAAAGACTCGTGTATTGCTTAAAATAAAAAGTAAAGTTAATTACAGTTACACTAGGATACGTCATCGATGTCGTAAGAGGCGACTAAGGAAATTAGAATTTCACGATTATCATGTGACGTATTTTTTCCAGAATCTAGTCTTCTTCATATATCCTCAGAACACTTCGTGATTGTATGCGAGTTGACCTGCCACAGCCAGATCCGTGCTTGAATAATCTGATATGTCACTGCACAATCGTCATCTTGAGCGCCATATTAACATATTGCGTTAACTCTGCCTTCAGCTATTAACCTTTCCATGCTGGTATGTCTCTTTATATGACCAAAAAACTCAGATTTCTTGTTATAATGTTGTTAAGAAACCAGCCCTCTTCGATGTTTATTGATCTTAGCACTTATTGATGTGTGTTTCTATACGGTCATAGTATACGTAAAATTCTTATGCAGCATTTCATTTCTAAAGCAGCGATTCTCTTTGCTACTCTTTTATTTAATGTTCTTGTCCCACAACGTTACATTGCGACGTTTGTTGAAAATACGCTTGTTCTGATCATACATAGTTTGGCTATGCTACAGGTACCTCGACAAAGATTTTTAATTTGGGCATGTTTTGAAGTCGCCAGGCTGAGATTAGCATGCGATGATTTCATAAATCTCCTGGTAATTCTTAGTAGTATGCAATGATTACATTTAGATGTCTTCTACATACAATCATTGAAAGGAAGCAACGGTGACACTTAAAGGGAAATAATGGCATGTAAATGATGATTATTGAGGACAGAGCACCAGGAAATAGAAGATTCTTCTTCTTCTTTCGTTCACTTGAAACATGTCTATATCTGTAATTCTGTCTCCTTAATAAAACTCACTCTCTTTTGTAGTTCATACAGTGTCCCATAGAGCTTTGATTCCAGCGTAGTTTCCTCTGGCCTATATGTCTGCCTCAGCGTTTCATGCTCAGAACACTCTTTAAGTATATGTTTGGCACTATGTGCTGCCTGTCCACATGTACACATGGCCGTGTTGCCAATCTTGAACTTTGTATACATGTGACTGTGGAGTTGGTTGTGTCCTGTTCTGAGACGTAGAATTATAACTTGTTCTGATCTGTTCATAATGTGATAGTCATCTTGTGTTGGTGTTTGTGGCTTTCTTATTGACTTTATAATCTGTTTTTTCTGATGGTAGGTGATTGGTATATCTGGTTGGTCTTCGGCAGCACCTTCCTTAGCCAGTTGGTCTGCTTTTTCATTTCCTGGTATTCCACAGTGAGAGGGTATCCACTGCATGGTTACCCTATACTGGTAAGACAATTCGCTAAGTAGTTTTTTTTAAGTCTGTTAGTTTTCCAGACTGGAGAGCTTGAAGCACTGACCTTGCATCTGTCAGGAATACCACAGGCTGTAGGCCAGAGTTGGAGTTCAGCAGTTTTTTAGCTGCCACACTAATTGCCTGGATTTCTGCATCATAATTATTGCATAATTTTCCTGTCGGTGTTCTGATTGTATCTCTAGGCTTGTGTGGATATTCTATATATACAACTGCACCTCCATTCCTCACAGCATTCTGTGCTGACCCATCTGTGTACACTCTGACCCATATATCTTGTGGATATTCCTCATCCAGGAAACTGAGGGTGACTGTCATTCGCTGCACACTGTTCTGTTCGTCCTTGCTTAGTATTCCTTTCACATGGGTCTGAATGTATATTGGCATTCCATGTCTTTCACTCCACGGGGTTTGTTCTCGTACAGACGTTAAGGGGCTGTCAACTTCAGGTAGGTCTGTAAGTTGTCTACGGAGTCGTTTAGCTTGATGGATAAAGCTGCTCCTTTTCAGTCGCCCAATTGCTAGATTTTGGAATCTTTCCTTCATTGGATGACTTGGCATACACTGAAACTTTTCTGCTTGAATTACAGAAATAGAAGATGAAGACCAAGAAAGACCATGGCCACCAGTATCGAAGAATGTATGAACATGTCTCTGGCCAATGCAGGCCTGCTCGTCCGGAACAGAGAGGCATTTAGAGTATACACGATGAAGACAATGTTCTGGATAAGAATATGTGAATTTATAATAATAATAATAATGCCATTGATTTCATAAGAAGTCACCAACTTAGAGGTGGTTTTATTTGTGTATATAGAACAATACGTTTATGAGCTGCATAACCCAAAATACTGTTCAAGATAATACATGACAGAATCAAAAACAAGATAGACAAAGATAATACATGACAGAATCAAAAACAAGATAGACAAAGATAATACATGACAGAATCAAAAACAAGATAGACAAAGATAATACATGACAGAATCAAAAACAAGATAGACAAAGATAATACATGACAGAATCAAAAACAAGATAGACAAAGATAATACATGACAGAATCAAAAACAAGATAGACAAAGATAATACATGACAGAATCAAAAACAAGATAGACAAAGATAATACATGACAGAATCAAAAACAAGATAGACAAAGATAATACATGACAGAATCAAAAACAAGATAGACAAAGATAATACATGACAGAATCAAAAACAAGATAGACAAAGATAATACATGACAGAATCAAAAACAAGATAGACAAAGATAATACATGACAGAATCAAAAACAAGATAGACAAAGATAACTCATGACAGAATCAAAAACAAGATAGACAAAGATAATACATGACAGAATCAAAAACAAGATAGACATTGAGGTCAGTGAAGAACAATTCGGTTTTAGGAAAAACAAATGAACCAGTGAAGCTATACTCAGTATCCGACTATTAATAAACAAATGCATAGAAGTCCAAAACAGTATTTATATTTGATTTATAGCCTATATCAAGGCGTTAGACAGAGTCAAATATGAAAAACTAATTAAATGTCTTCATGTAATAGACATAAATGGAAAATGCATCAGATTAATTAGAAATATAGATTGGAAGCAAACTGCATCCATACGGTGGAAAAACAGCTACTCTCCATACAAAGAAATAAAAAGAATGGTAAGACAAAAATGTATTTTATCACCCAGTCATTTAACATCAACACAGATAATAATTTTAAACATAGAAGGAATGCCATGACTAAAGATCAGTTGGGAAATAATAAACAACTGAACTTTACAGATGACAAAGTCCTTTGACCAGAATATATAAACATAATATCCGGACGTCCGACAAAGTGGGAATTGCCGCGGTTACAAAACAAATCAGTGATAAAGACTATATTTTTAAAAATATTGTAACTGTAATACTAACTATAAAATTTAAAAATAAAAGCAATGTAAAAACAGTTTAACAATAAACACAAAAACAAGTACTGTTTCCACGTTGCAGTCCAAAGAGGGCCTTTTTCAAGAAAATAAAACAAACAGAATTAACACAAACTTGATATATTAGTTGTGTGTACAGAGATGTTTATACCACAGTTTGTACCGCAACGTGGAAACAGTCCCAGTTATTTTTTTTATTGTTATTTAGTTTGTACATTGGTTTTTGTTGTTGTTGATAGTTAATATTATAGTACCATTACTTGCTTAATATAGTATTTATCGACTTTTAGCAGAAAGCGAACACAAACTACAAAGACTAATATATCACGTTCATAAATCAAGTAAAGAATATGGATTGGATACAAACATTCACAAAAACACAAATGAAAAAATTATAATCAGCAAAATCAGAAGAATATGTACTTAATATAAAAATACATGGACATATACTACAATAAGTAGAACATTATCTCTGACACATAATCATAAATTATGGTAGATGTGAAACAGAAGTTAAAAGGATAATTTAATCAAATGCAAAGTTAACCCATAGCAATATTAATATCCTAGGTGTGTGATGTGTTAACAATCTCATATTTCAATGGCTCTGCTATACGTGGCTGTAGCCATCTCCTATCCCTCGCGGGCCTTACTTCCCAAATTAATACTGTACCCAGTTAAGGCTGTGTGGACACGGGAGCCGTTGCGGTCTCAGAAGACGACAACGAACACAGACTAATAACACTTCGTATGAGGGAAAGACTTATTAAAGGAAATTATTATCAAACAAATAAAACATTTTGGACATACTAAACGACACGACACCTTGTTGAAGACCTTACTTGAGGGTAAAGTCGATGGAAAGCCAGCAAAAGATAAGCAGAGATAAAAGTGGGAGAGTAACATAAAGAAAATGGAAAGGTTACAGTCTGGCAGAGTGTACCACCAACACAAGGGAGGGATTTTGAAGTCGTGTTGCATCAACCCTTCTTTGCGGAGATGGTACTTAATGATGATGATATAGTAGCCGTGCTCCGCTATCCTCTTAGCAAACATCCGTCACAAGACTTTCAAGAAATTGGCGTTGTCATACAGTTATGTCATTTCTATGTGACGATAAGGGACGTTTCGAAAAGGCGTTTGACGTCATCGCGTACATTTCTGCCTACTGAAATGGTGCCAAATGATTATCGACACAATATCGATCGTGCCATTCCGTGCTGATGTTTGTAATGTGATACCCCACGACCATTACGGTTATAGTGGTTATTATTATTGTTATTTATTATTATTATTACTATTACTATTAATATTATTAGTACTACTAAGATTACCATTTAGACAGTCAATCACGTGATAGCTTGCAACTATTTGGTGGTATCAGTGTTATCCGTTTTAGACATTAAAGATTGTGTAGAGTAGGAGGTTAGGAGGTTGGGGAGGGTTAATATCACAATCATTGAAGTCTCCCACTACCGTATGAAATAATAAATATAGTTTTAATACTTGGTATATTGCCAAAATAGCCCCGCCTTCACGAATTTCTATAACAGGTCAAGAACAAATCTCATGAATTTTAATTAAAGGCATCACACAGACATGGGCTCATTATCTAATTTGTATGTACCACTCCTCAGATAAGAACGAACATAGGTATAGTCGATCATTTTCAATTCACTCGGGAGTGAGATAGGCATGTACAATATATCCCATATGGTTCATATCATAGGTTACATCCGCAAAGACAATGGAAGAAAACAATCTGAAGGATAAGTTAAACGAATTGCTAATTACAGACGACCAAGCACTAGTAGCATCATCAGAAGAGCAACTACAAAGATAAATAGACAGATTACATCAAACATATCAAACCTTTAACATGAAGATAAATGTAGAAAAGACTGAAGTAATGAAGATAGGAAGAACAGATAGAAACACCAAATATATATATATTGGAAACAACAGACTTAAACAAGTGACAGAATTCACATACCTAGGAATCAATATAACAACAAACGGCAAGAGCAGCAAAGAAACACAGAATAGATGTAGTAAGACATACTAAGCCCTAGGTATCTAAATGACACCAATCTTCGGAAACAAAAATGTATATTTAAGCACCAAAATAACACTCTTCAGAACGGTTATCATGCCGACGATGTGCTACCACTACCAAACATGGACAACGACATAACAAGATAAACGTAAACTTGTGACAGCTGAAATGGCATGTTTACACAGAATGCTAGGAATGTCGCTAAGAGACAGAGTGAGGAATGTGGACATTAGAAAGAGAACCGGTACTACCCCAATATTGGAATATATTAAGAGACAACAGATCAAATGGTTTACATACATCAACAGACTACCATCAGACAGCATACCACAAAACACAACAAGCTATGCCACACAGATAGAGTGAAGGCATATGTAGAGGCCGACCACGAAAACGATGGACCGCCGAAATAAATGAGGCGACAACTTTTACAATATACTCAGCATACATGACGGCCATCTCCAGAAAATTCTTCTACCCCTGACGCTGAAAAGCAACCACGGGTTTTAGAAGAAGTGACAAATTTCACATATCTAGGAGCTAACATAAGCAGTGCAGCAGACTGCACGATCGAGATCAGGTGGAGCGCAGTTCCAATGTCCAAATTAAAACAACTGAAAAAAACTTTGAGAACGATGCAAACACGGGAATTAAGGTATGTTTGTTACGTACATGTGTGTTCCCAGCGGTGAGCCACAGCTGCGAAACATGGACAATAAATAAAACTACAGGCAAGAGAATCCAAGCTTTCGTAATGAATGACTATAGAAGAGTCCTGAGAAAATGACACCAATCTTCAGAAACAAAAATGTAGATTTAAACACCAAAATAAAATTATTCGAAACGATTATTATACCAACATTATTTTGTACATTTTGGAAGATACCACGGACTGCAAGAAAGACCAATCAAGGAGTCCTAAGAAAAATTAACGTCCAAGAAGCCTTTTTTTAAACACTATATTAAGAAGTTAGTTAGGTTTTTTGCAGCCGTGTCAAGAGACAAGACGGCATGAAAAGAGTGTAAGTTGGAAGGGCAATAGAAGGCAGAAGAGACAAAGGTCGACCACGACATCTTTGGACAAGAGATATTCAGGGTTTGCATGAACATGTTGCTGGAGGAGGTGGGACAACTTACTTGACTTATAAACTAGTAAGTGCGTAACTTTTTTTGACACAGTCGCAGATGCTCACAGCCGTGTCCTATTTTTCTGGGGTGGGGATGGGTGTGGGGGTTTAATAAAAACATTCATAATACTCAAAGTCCCCTCTTGCTGTCTCCGGGTTTGCAAGTACACAATCATATTCCACACGAGCTAGGACATTAACTAGATGTCTGCAGGTTTGCAAGTACACAAATTATATTCCACGCGAGCTAGGACATTCACTCGCTGTCTTCAGGTTTGCTGTTTCCAGGGCATTCGCATATATTGTATTTCTTCTTCAGCGTTCATTCTCAGGCACCTGCAGGATCTCCCTTGTAGCAGGATCATGGTCCTACTAGATTTCCAGCAGGCTGTAGTACAGAGAATAGAAATCCGTTGTGTCGCAGTTTACTTGCGTAAATTACCCGATACATCGGTCTTCGTTGGGGTATAGTATTTACGTTATAACAGTTGCAGGACTAAGACATGTTCGCTCAGTGAATTACGGTCACAGTTGAACAGAATTCAATTTGCACTGAATTTCTACGCAGGATTTTCTACACAAGACTTTCTAAGCTAAATTTTCTAAACAATATTTTCTAAGCAATATTTTCTAAAGTATAATTTTTACATGAAAAATCCTATTTTTCTTTCTTAGGTATAGGTTACGGCATGGTTACAGTGTCCGGCATTGTCTGCATATATTACAACGTCATCATGGCTTGGGATTTCTACTTTCTCTACCACTGCTTGAGCACGGTATTGCCTTGGACTCTATGTGGCCAGCCATGGAATACAGATCATTGTAGAGTAGAAAGACTGGTTCTTGGTCCTAATGAAACAGAAGAAAGCATGAGATATCGCGAAACTGCAGGTGGTCTCGCAAGTCAGGAGTTTTGGGAGTGAGTATTTGATCTCACATCTCAGACAGTCTTTTACTTCCTCATTTATCTTACATGTTAGAACAGTGATTCTCAACTTTTCTTGCCCCTTGGCCACTTTTTGGAAAACGTTATCTTCATAGCCCCATAAACTTCTGAAAACAGTGTCATTGCCTTTCTTGATACATAACCAGTGCAGGATTTACCTATAAGCTGCATAAGCTATTGCTTAGGGCCCCCACTTTCTTGTGGCCCCAAATAATAATATTTGGCACTGACATATAATACCTGGACTTATAAATGGCACCATATCTCACATAGCTTAGGGCTTTATCAAGTCTAAATCCGGCCTTGTACATAATTAACCCTATTTAATCTTTTTTCTAAAGAATTCTTGTTGACTATCGTTCCTGTAGTAGTTACTTTCACGGGTACTCTTGACTGTACATGGCTTCTAACTGAATTAACTTGTTCCTTTTGTTGCTTATTTCCTTGTTTTCAGTTGGCCAATATTTATATACTTGGAATCGCATGACAAAAATAGCCATGGCTAAGAGAGTTATTTCATATTTCCCCTTAATTTGCGATTTGTTATTGTTGTAATTATTGTTGTTATTGTTTGTTGTTATTGTTTAGTCCCTATTCTCGTAAAACATGGACAACCTATGCCTATTACACTATAAGTTTCAACCATTTTCATCGTAGAAGCATTGAAATGATTCTCCATATTCATTGGAAAGATAAACTTACAGATATCGAGGTATTGATAGAATCTAAAGATATCAACATGCGCACCATGTTCTTAAAGGTGTAGACAAATTGAGAAGATAACCTAATCTGCTAGACATTTCTCCGCTGCCAAAAATTTCAGTTGTACACTCGTAAAGCAGGACAGGTAGTCTAATGTCAAGCTTACTACATCACGGACTCGCCTCAATAAGAACATGAATTCAATGGAGAATTATACACATATATTGCTCGGCTGTCATCCCAGACTCGGGATCGAAGCAGCTTCTGATAATTTTAGACACATTGCTGCACAATACAAGCAAAACATGCTAAAGGAAAGGCACACTGTCTCACAAGGCCACCCAACAAACGTCTCACATAATCATTCCCAAATGTGTCACCACTTTATCCCACAAATATTTCACACATTAATCACACATATGTCTCACAGACTCATCCCACCTATCTCTCACAGACTCGCCCCACAACTGTTAAGAGTGTGGAAAGAAATTCCGCGCATGCATATGACGCATACGAAACATCCAGAAACACCACAGCTATCATCACCATCACAACATATTCAAGAATGTTAAAGGCTATTTTTCCCGAAACGACGACTTCTTTACTCGTCTATAGATTAATATCAACAGCAAGATGGACTCCTTGTTTATATATTTGTCCTTTGGAGCCATTTACTTTGGAGCCACAACTTTAAATGCAGTATTTATGCAGTATTTTCTAGTGTTGTGCTATTGTTGAACAACATTAAATGCAGTATTTTCTAGTGTTGTGCTATTGTTGAACAACTTTAAATGCAGTATTTTCTAGTGTTGTGCTATTGTTGAACAACTTTAAATGCAGTATTTTCTAGTGTTGTGCTATTATTGAACAACTTTAAATGCAGTATTTATGCAGTATTTTCTAGTGTTGTGCTATTGTTGAACAACTTTAAATGCAGTATTTTCTAGTGTTGTGCTATTGTTGAACAACTTTAAATGCAGTATTTTCTAGTGTTGTGCTATTATTGAACAACTTTAAATGCAGTATTTATGCAGTATTTTCTAGTGTTGTGCTATTGTTGAACAACTTTAAATGCAGTATTTTCTAGTGTTGTGCTATTGTTGAACAACTTTAAATGCAGTATTTTCTAGTGTTGTGCTATTATTGAACAACATTAAATGCAGTATTTTCTAGTGTTGTGCTATTGTTGAACAACTTTAATCGCAGTATTTTCTAGTGTTGTGCTATTGTTGAACAACTTCAAATGCAGTATTTTCTAGTGTTGTGCTATTGTTGAACAACTTCAAATGCAGTATTTTCGAATGTTGTGCTATTAATGAACAACTTTAAATGCACTATTTATGCAGTATTTTCTAGTGTTGTGCTATTATTGAACAACTTTAAATGCAGTATTTTCTAGTGTTGTGCTATTGTTGAACAACTTTAAATGCAATATTTTCTAGTGTTGTGCTATTATTGAACAACATTAAATGCAGTATTTTCTAGTGTTGTGCTATTGTTGAACAACTTTAAATGCAGTATTTTTGCAGTATTTTCTAGTGTTGTGCTATTATTGAACAACATTAAATGCAGTATTTTCTAGTGTTGTGCTATTATTGAACAACATTAAATGCAGTATTTTCTAGTGTTGTGCTAATGTTGAACAACTTTAAATGCAGTATTTTCTAGTGTTGTGCTATTGTTGAACAACTTCAAATGCAGTATTTTCTAGTGTTGTGCTATTGATGAACAACTTCAAATGCAGTATTTTCTAGTGTTGTGCTATTATTGAACAACTTTAAATGCAGTATTTTCTAGTGTTGTGCTATTGTTGAACAACTTTAAATGCAGTATTTTTGCAGTATTTTCTAGTGTTGTGCTATTATTGAACAACTTTAAATGCAGTATTTTCTAGTGTTGTGCTATTATTGAACAACTTTAAATGCAGTATTTTCTAGTGTTGTGCTATTATTGAACAACTTTAAATGCAGTATTTTCTAGTGTTGTGCTATTGTTGAACAACATTAAATGCAGTATTTTCTAGTGTTGTGCTTTTGTTGAACAACTTCAAATGCAGTATTTTCTAGTGTTGTGCTATTGTTGAACAACTTTAAATGCAGTATTTTCTAGTGTTGTGCTATTGTTGAACAACTTCAAATGCAGTATTTTCTAGTGTTGTGCTATTGTTGAACAACTTCAAATGCAGTATTTTCTAGTGTTGTGCTATTGTTGAACAACATTAAATGCAGTATTTTCTAGTGTTGTGCTATTGTTGAACAACTTCAAATGCAGTATTTTCTAGTGTTGTGCTATTATTGAACAACTTTAAATGCAGTATTTTCTAGTTTTGTGCTATTATTGAACAACTTTAAATGCAGTATTTTCTAGTTTTGTGCTACTGGTGAACTTTAAATGTAGTATTGTCTAGTGTTAAAAAAAACTGTGATATGGTCACCCACGTGTATTAATATGTGGGCACGTGGCACGTGATGAGTAAATGAGACGGACTGGAAAGCGAACGTTAGAATGAAAGAAACAACAACCTTATTTTCGTTTACGAAACTACCTGTCGCCACTCACATAACAGCTCTTGCCTTCTACTCACGACATATCTCAAGTTACCTGTCGTCATCCGCATATTTAGGTCTTACCGTTCACTTACCACCTATTACTTTTAAACCATCTCACAAATCACAAGTTTTATTTCCCCACTTACTTTCATATCTTATCTTTCACTTCTACTTTCCGCTTATATTTCTCAGATTATACATCTAACCTATCTCCTACTGACAACCCATTCATCTCACCTATCCCTCTCCTAATATCAATTCTCCTCTAACAGCTATCACATTTCATTTTCCACATGTTAATCTCATTTGTTGCCTGTTGTTGTACCCTTACATATCACTTGCCACTCATAACATATCACCTATCACTTCTTATTTGTTGCCTGTTGTTGTGCCATTACATATCACTTGCCACTCATAACATATCACCTATCACTTCTTATTTGTTACCTGTTGTTGTACCTTTACATATCACCTGCCACTAATAACATATCACCTATCACTTCTTATTTGTTGCCTGTTGTTGTGCCATTACATATCACCTGTCACTAATAACATATCACCTATCACTTCTTATTTGTTACCTGTTGTTGTACCTTTACATATCACCTGCCACTCATAACATATCACCTATCACTTCTTATTTGTTACCTGTTGTTGTACCTTTACATATCACCTGTCACTAATAACATATCAGTTATCACTTCTCACTTGTTTTATCTCTCCTGTTATTTCTTCTTACATCTGCCCTTCCAACGCAATTTTTACTTACCTGACCTGTCATATCTCACCACTCACCTGGCGCCTCTCAACTACGACATCCCCAATTCACATTATGGTTTAATCATGAAACAACGTGTGATTCTCTTTATTGACAGACACAATGTGTTACAAATGAGCGATGGCATCGAGCACATGGGAAAAATACGTTGGCCTCTCTTATTCTGCCTATTCTTAGCTTGGATTATCGTATTTTTGTGTCTCAGCAGAGGAATCAAGTCGTCTGGACGAGTAAGCTGCATTTCCTCTCATAGCTTAGACTACGATATAGAAACTGCCATGTGGGTGTTAATTGATTTATTGTGTGCATTCATTCTCAAATTCACTGAATGGATGTGGTTGTTTATTGATTTATTGGATGCATTCATTCTCAAATTCACTGAGTGACTGTTGTGATTATGACCATGGCCTTGAACCGGATGAGTAAGCAGATGGCAACTCGTGTCTGTATCCCAAATGTCTTGATGCATGACTGGTCTCCAGTATAAAATAAACGTGTACAGAAAATGTAAATATGACCTTAAAGGTCGATATTGATTATTTCCGTGAATTCGTTGGTCGGCCATGTTATTTTTGGCATGCGAAAATACATGCGAATCCAAGTATAGTTAGTTAGTCGTTGGATCATCATCACTGCAAACTGGACACGTCCATAGTTGCTTCCATCTTTCCTTGAGTGTATCCGCCATTACACTTCTACTGACAGTGCCGGTCCTATGCTGGTTGACCATCATTCTTCTGCACCCTCCAAAATGTTCACTTTTACCAACACCGCATTTCAGTCCCTGATCTTTAATCATAGACAATGAAAAGAAATCATCATCCACATTAGTCTAACTCTCGCGTGATATATCTCTTAAGGAGTTGAAAAAGTCAGCGCGATCCATTGCCCCATCGCCCTGTGCCACAATCGCGCATGATGCCAGTTGATCCGCTCTTTCATTGCCTCCAACGCCCACATGTCCCGGCACTAAAATAAATGTAACCACTTTCAAGTTCGCCTTTCCCAAGGCCTCAATCCACAGTTCGCGAACGAGACCCATTTGTACCTTCTTAATCATACTCATAGAGCCACTCAAAATGCAGACAAGCGTTACCTTCTGTGTGCGTAGCCACTCAAATGCCTTGGTCACCGTCATAGTCTCCATGGTATAACTACTCGTAGTGACTCCAAGTATATAAATGGTTACCAACGAAAACCATGACAATGATCACAAGCGTAACGAATGATGTCCAAATTAATTCTACACAGAGGATCAATGAGTATGATCGGAAAAGAACAAAAGGTTTTCATTCGAGAACAGTGACACTTGAGGCAGTAGACAGAGTCGAAATTGTTATGTGTTGCATCAATTTTCCTACCTGGTCGTGGCGCTGGAGGCAGTCGAGAGAATCGAAATTGTGATGTGTTACAATAATTTTTCTAATCTAGTCACGGATGTGTTTAATACAACGAGATAGCAGATCTGGTAACTTGCCTCTCTATTAGGTGTGGCAGTACAGCAATGAATTGTATTGATATTTAAAACTCTTGACGAGAAGCTAAACGGAACCATGCAATCAATTATTGTGATGATTTATGTTATTTGTCTAGATTAAAGGACACTATGCTTGGAGTGCGGCTTTGCAAGAAAAGAGCGCTGCTGTAGACTTGGAAGAATGTTTGTCAGCCAACAAAGAACTGAAACTGTCAGTCATCGTGTAATGGTGGATAAAATCAAATGGAATTTGGAGCACATGTAGATGTGTCTGGAGTGCAAAGAAATCAGATGACAAAATAACTAATGTGGTGTTACTTTTTTTCCCTTTCCACCTATTGTGTTAAAGTTTTACTGTGTCATGTGACGTATTCCTTCCAGAACGTTGTCTTCCCAATGAACTCTCTGAACCTCTCTCTGTCTTGGGCTTGCATTTTCTAGCGATGTATTCATGTTATCTTTAATGTCGTCAGTCCATCGTCTTCTTGGTCTGCCTCTTCTCCTCTCCCCGGGTACTCTTCCCTCCATTATTTGTCTTTCTAAACAGTTATGTCTCTTTATATGACCAAACAGGCGTAGTTTTCTTTTTGTTATTGTGTTTAGTAACCAATACTCTGGAATATTCAGTAATATGTGTTTTACTGTAGTGCTACCTTTTTGTACATTTTATATGGTATCACAGTTTTACTGTAGTGCTACCTTTTTGTACATTTTATATGGTATCACAGTTTTACTGTATTGTGATACTAAATGGCGTGGCAGCTTGTTGTTTAGATTACTCTTTATTGAAGTCTAATGTAACCACAGAATAAACAAGGTCGACAACACCAGATTTGCCAGAGAGTCTTGTCTCAGACACCGACAAACATCTCTGTCACACTATTGTGACATGCAAAGTTGATTACAGCCATAACACTTTTGATTAACTGTGACACTATTGTGACGCCGACACAATTCTGTCACACTCGATCACGCAAGTATTTAACTCTGTCACAGTAGTACTCCCCTTTTTTCCATTTCATATGACATCACATTGTTACTGCTTGGCTACCCTGTGTTTTAATCTACAAACATCAGATCCAAGCATTGGATGTTGGATACTGTGAAAGTGATGGAGTAACTAGAATATAAATCTATGACAATAAAAGTGTCTAACAGATACCTAAACTAAAATATAAATATATAATTACTACAGTGTCTAACAGATACCTAAACTAAAATATAAATATATAATTACTACAGTGTCTAACAGGTATCTAACTAGAATAGACACATATAATTACTACAGTGTCTAACAGATGCCTAACTAGAACAGAAATATACAATTACTACAGTGTCTAACAGGTACCTAACTAGAACAGAAATATTAATAACTAACCAAAGCGTCTAAACGGTAGCTAACTAGAACATAAATATATAAGAACGAAAGTGTCTTTCAGTTACCTAACTTAAATAGAAATCTATAATAACAAAATTGTCTAACAAGTATATAACTATAATATATATAATTTAACAATTAAAGTGTCTAACAAGTACCTAAACTACATTATAAATCTAAATACAATAGTCGTGTTTTGTGATCTCCGGAACGCTCTATACATAGCGCATTTACATCACGGAACTCCTTGTGACATACAATCAAAACTATTGTTATAGTGGAGTAGTTATTCGAAGCATATGACATTTTTGTATACACATGTTGCGCTAACAAGTAAACTTTTGTACCAGCTTCTGGTTAAAGTTATCTAAAATACATTATATTTAAAATATACATATAATTGGCGTTAAATGATGGATGACGATGATACAATTGCAGAATAGCGTCAAAAAACAAAAGAGCGAGAAGATAGATGGTTGAGTTGTCAAAGTCAAGAGTCATTCACTCGGATTCGTGCCGCAAATGCTGCAGAACCTAGACGTTGAATTGAAAGAGAGATACAAAGAATTAATCCAGAAACCGTTCAATAAAGACAAGCACTACTTGCTAATGATGCTGATTTGCATCGGCATCGAGGTAAGCTAGAATCACCAGCGCAAAGCGAAAATAGACAAGCTATGAATAGAGAATACCAACGTTGTCACAGACAGCATCAAACTGTTGGGCAAAAGCAGAGAAGTAGAATTAAGCTGAAGATGCCAAGGCTCACTCATTGTTGCGAATGCGTTGAACTCAAGCAATTTCGAATGAAGCAGCAGATTTTGCTGAGGATCGTGTTGCTGTATATAACTGTGGAGTTTTCGATATTATATGGCAATTTAAGGGTGCTAAATATTTTTGTACGAATGCCTTAACGATGGCAAGTTTACAAGCAGTTGCCGAATGGGAAAGATCATGATACTAAAAGCCACACGACATCCATGGTAATAAGGTGAAGTATCCTGAGTTCCTCTCTGATTACACACACCCTAACTACATACATTTTAACATGTTCATACTCTGGAACATTTATCCCTTGATTTTCCATCTGAAAACTCGTATGTAGGGTTTTACAATTTGTATGACAGGCCACTGTGATGCTATTCCTCACCCCCATCCCTTTTGTGTCTGACAACATGAACTAAAATCCCAACCCTACAAACTGAAATTTAACAGCCCTAACGTTAAGAATGTTTTATATCTCGAATAATGTACTATTTTTACTGGTTTAACTAATAGCTTAAACATTATAAAACTAATGTGAAAAAGAAGAAACAAAAAACGAAGGATCAACAACTTTTGCTATGTTATGGTTCAAGATGGACATCTGTAGAATGTTAGATGATAGAATACAAGATGGACATCTGTAGAATGTTAGATGATAGAATACAAGATGGACATCTGTAGAATGTTAGATGATAGAATACAAGATGGACATCTGTAGAATGTTAGATGATTGAATACAAGATGGTCATCAGTAGAATGTTAGATGATTGAATACAAGATGGACATCTGTAGAACGTTAGATGATTGAATACAATTCCAAAGAATTGGTTGCACAATATGTATACATTCCCCCAATTTTCAGATACACGATATATACGCCGTATATACAGGTCTCGAAGAATCAAATACACAATATGTACATGTTCCCAAGACTTACTAGTTTCGATAGTAAAACAACAAAAACCTGCATGATTCATATATAAGCCGACAGTAATCGCTTGTCAAAAAGGAGTGTCGAAGGTGAAAGATGGAGAGTGGTTAAAAGAAAATCATTGTCTATTCCCCGGTGGTGTTGTCTTATCATCCACACTTGCCGTTGGGCGTAGGGGTTTGTGAAAGAGGTTTAATCTCTCGTTCCAGAGCCAGATGTGTTGTTCTAGTTGAGGTGTAGTGATGTTTTTTTCATGATAGTCTTGATGTTGTCTATCCATCTTTTCCTCGGTCTTCCCTTGTCTCTGTATCCTGATTCCATTTTGTTATAAGCTCTTATGGAAAGTTGATGATCTATCCGCATAACTACCTCTAAACTATGTTATATTCTGTTCTTATATTCGATGCATGATGTTATACCTATTTTCTTACTGATGTTTCCACTGCGCATTTTGTCGAGTCTGGTGACTTAAATAGCCTCCCTCTGATATTTCATTTCGAAATTCTCTTCTATATAGATGACAGTTGCCAAATCTGACATTGTTAGTTTAATGATGGTATAAGTCTGCTCTTAATAATTTGTTTCTTTACTTCGATGTTGATTTTGTGTGAAATAACAAAAGAGATAGCTGGTATGTCACGGCATTTGCTGTTTGACATCTTGTTTCTATCTCTGCTGAATCGTCCGTCTCTGTGAAGATACTTGCTAGGTCTTGATTGTGAGTTAATGTGAGTTTGCAATTTTCTTCTTTGTCGTATATGAGTCTTTGGTCGTCAGCGAAAATCAGTTCATTGAGTTCGTTGTTAAGTTGTTCATTCTTCGTTATTTCATTTTCTGTGCTTTTATAAATCTCATTGTGTGCTTCTTTTATAATACTGTCTATGTAGACATTGAATAAAATATGCTACCTTACACATACCTATCTTGCTCCTGTTTTTATTGTGAATAGTTCTTATATTCCGTCTGTTGTTCTCACCTTGCTTTGTTTATTTTTTGTAATGCTTTGATGTTGTGTAGTAATTGTCCATTGATTACGCATATTTCTAGCGTTACCCATTCAGACAAAATTAAATACTGTACAAGACACGTTTTTTTTCAAAACTCATCTGCATTACTAAAGATAAAAATGGTTGTATTCAATCATATAATGCGGTACACATAAGTTCAAAACAAGTTATTGGTTTTATGGACAGGATATGGGTATGATCAATGTACGATCGGCGCAGTAGTAAAATTGATGGTGTACTCACTTTCAAAACCCAAGTCGTCGCTCTAAGCCCTAATTCGAACGCCAACCATCCACACTGTACTGGCGACACGATATTATATATTAGTGGTGACATTCAGGTATTTACTGTGAAAGTTGCGCCATGTAACTTTAACCGTTTTTTTTTTAAATATAAATTTGTTGTAACCCTACCGTCTCCTAGGTGTACATTTACCCTTAATATTCAACTATAGATGAATATCAATGTCGTGTACATCATACAGTTCTATTATTGATTTATTATTAGTATTGACTTATTGTTATTCAATATTATTATTATTGATTTAAGGGAATCCAGGTGCTAAGCATTCAGACTCCAGAATATCCAGAACTATTCTAAACTCTTGACAATCTGTTTGTGTATTGTGCCTCTGACAGGTAGTATATGTGACCGCGACGTTCCCATACTTTGTGCTCGTCATCTTGCTAGTACGAGGAGTGACACTGCCAGGAGCCATAGAAGGAATTAAGTTTTATCTCATTCCAAAATGGCATAAGCTTCTGGATGTGAGAGTCTGGGGTGATGCAGCTGTACAAATCTTCTATTCTGTAGGAATGGCATGGGGGTCACTTATCACTATGTCCAGCTACAACACATTTAATCATGATGTCTTCAGGTAAGTCTTGTCTTGTCCTAGCCACAATGCCGCGAGATGTCGTGGGTAGCCTAAGTCTTCTTTCTAATGCTAAATGTGTTACATTTGTTGTTATAATACCATGTTGTTGTAGAATGTCTATGATGTTATCATTCCATCTGCCTCTAGGTCTTCCTCCTCTCGATCTGTACCCAGATATTGTTCTGTTATATGCTACAGCTGGAAGGCGTTCTGGTACCATTCTCATAAGGTGACGGAACCACTTGATTTGTTGTCTGACTATAAATGTGATGATTGGTAAGGTTCCTATAACATTTCTGATGTCATCGTTTGTTACACGGTCTGTTCTTTAGACCCCAACGATCTTCCTTAGACATCTCATCTCACCGGTTGCAATCTCTCCTGTGTCTTGGACAGTGACCATGATTGACATTGATAACACAGAGTTGGTAAAAAATATTCTGTTTATCAATTTTTGTTTAGTAGCCAAGTTGATTTAAGGGTGTTAAACATCGTGTTTCCATTTCTCCGTCCAGTATAATTTTTGCCGTCTTCAGTGAAAATGCTACCCAGGTATTTAAACTATTGTGCTTGTCTTTTACTTCAAGTGAGTACCAAATGTAATGCCGATCAATGCTTTTATATTGCACTGCATTATCGAGCTTTTCACTATACAAATTAGATTTGCAATGTAGTATATAATGTTGCAGAATGTGATCGAATGTTGCTGTTTAAAATCAAGTGTTTTATAGTAAGATATAATGTTGTATTATAAGATTGAGTGTTTCATGTGTGACTGATTGTTACACTGCATAAGGAATTGTTTTATTGCATTAATGAATTTGTATTGCACGATTGAGTGATGTCCTCTGTTCTCGATTGTCGCTTGCGAGGCGCAATAAGATGCGGGGACTTACAGATGAGGTGAAATTGAGATGCAATAGGAATAGATGTGGTGCACACAAAGTCGTTTATCCAAAGCTTATATATCGTATGTATTGAAAAAGTAGGAAACGCAGAGAGGTGCATTCGGGTACATAGGAGGTGCTCATGACGTGCAGGAGGTGCAGATGGATGTATACGAAGTTATGAGCCCCTTTCCCAAATTCTAATATAGTTTATTTAATGAAAACCATTGGTCAGAGAGGTGTAGCGGTTGGAGGAGGATCAATATTACCTTACGAGACAATGAAGTTTTTTTAATTTTTACTTTTCTCTTTCTAGATATCGGATATTGTAAGCTTTCCATTCTTTCATCTACACTTTCTCGGCCATTTGTAGACTTTCTTTACCCTTATTATCATGTTTCTAAACTTTAAATTACAATTTTTCAACTATTGCTAGGATTTCATGAACTATACTGTAATGTTTCTAAACTTCCAAGTGCACGGTCTCCCATATTTCGTATCTTCATGCTCACATGTCGTGAAACAAATGTCTTCTAATATGATTCAAATATTATATTTGATTGGTCTTTATATTCCTTTAATAACTATTCATACGATGTACTGTTAGGACCTCTTTGTTGGTTTTCTTCAATTTCCACGATGTTCTCCTTATGCTTCTTTATTTTCACAAACTCTCTCATATTCTGTCATCGAATTATTTGTTTATTGTTCATGTTTTAGAACCATACATTACTTTAGAATAGATGTATCATTATATAGTTCTCATTTTTAACTTGTGTGCAATTTGTGTAGATGTTAATATTTTCCACATGTTATTGAAAGTACGTTAAGCCATTTCTATTACTCTTTTAACGTCTTTGTAGTTCCTGGTCATTCTCACCTAAACGTACACTATCATCTACATGTCGCAGGCTGTTTATTATGTTCCCAGTGATCCCGAGGCCCAATATTTCTTCTATATGTTTTAAAATATTATCTGTGTAGAGTTTAAATATTCTCGGTGATAAAATACATCTTTGTGGGTTGGGTTTTTTGGTCGTTTGTCTTCCATGTGTTATCTTTTATCTTCCTGGCTTCATATGTGTTATAACGGTTACAACATATAGTCCACGCAGACAGATACATATACACACAAATATTCAAACGTTACACCACAGGGTATTGTTATAGACACACCATATAGACCCATATATGCATAAATATATAGAATAAAACATAAGAACATTGGTTAGCATAGTTTTTATTGGTTCTTTATTTGGTCTTAACCCAATACAGACATAATACATTTTATATAACTAGTTTTAATTTTTTTTTAAGTTCAATGTTCATTGTTAATGCGAGACAAAATTATTTTGATAGATGTAGATGGTCTACTTATTGGTGTTGTAAGTTAAATGTCTTCAAATCAACACATTAATGTCCATTTAAATAGTGTACAAAGAAATTAGTACCCACAACATTCTCTAATTGATATTTTGTATTGGGTCGTATGTTGTGAGCATTTGTCAGAGTAATACATGCACTACCGTTATAGACTGGCAAATTATCCTCTGTTATTGAGAGGGAATTGTCGGTTTAGGACTGCGATATTGTTTGTGGAACCATGGAAGAATCGAGGTGCTACGTTTCCTATTGATGTAAGATGACGTGGTAGGTAAAATTTACTTTTAAATGTCGGGTATGCGATTTGAGCATGGGTAGGAGTCAATGAGACCAATTTCTGTGTGATGTGCATTCAGTGAAAAGAAATATGTGTAAGTGCTGGTATTTTTTATGAACTATGGTATGGGTCTGCATTGTGGACGAAATATCGATATATAGTAGCTATAAGTTTTAGCTAAATCTGTTTTTCTATGTCTGATACACATAGCGAATGTTTCCTGTGTGATGATCGGACAAAATTCACAAATGTCGATGGTAAAACAAACAAGTCTCTTGATGGGGTTGATTTAACATTTAAAATTTTAACCGGTAATTCTGAAGCTTCACCCAGCATTGAAGTTGCTACATACATCATTGGCGTGGCAGTAGTACCGACAGAAGTATTCATTTGTTTGTGGTTCATTCGTATGTCACGGGTTAGGGTTGCACCATCAACGTTTTAACTTATACTACACAACATACAGTTATGGCTCGTTTATTTTCACTAAGCAGAAGTGATATGTTTCACATCGTTAAAATTCAACAGCATGGGTATCTGCCTCTATATCCTTTCATGCCTGAAATCCATCATGTCTTCCAGCTCTTTGTTCATTCTCCATGTTTCTGAACAGTACATCAAAATTTTACCTTATTTGTAATTTATTTAGCTTTCAATATTTGTCCCATATCACTGAAAATAGTTATTAATGTTCTCCAGTTGTCTAATTTCCAGTTATTAATTCGTTATAGTAGCACTGAATAAGAATTCAGAATTATTTTACTACAACTTGGATAAAGGAAAACGCTCGTGGATTCCAAAAAGAAAGTTATAATGTCAACATTTAACACTGTTGTTCAAACTCTTCATGAGTTATTATAATGCTATATCCTAATTTCATTTGCAAATACACAGAAGTCTCTGTGTTGTGTGCAATCTGTATTGGCACCAAATCAATGCTACGGTAAATTTTTTTAACCAACAAGCTACTATATAATATTCTTAGACATTCATATATTTACAAATATATTACCCAACATCAACTACCCAGCAGTTTTCTCAGAAGATGGTGGCAGCAGAAAAACGTTATTAATAGCAAACATTCGCAAGCAAAATAACATTGCTGTTGTAATAACATCGTCTGCACAGCGGCAAACCTGTTACATAAAATGTTAAATTAAATGTTGTTAGCAAAAGTGTTGTGTAAGATATTAATTTTAATTAATGTAATTATTACAAGGTCATTACATGAAAGAAAGTAATAAAAGATCTAACCAAAGTTAACTAGGCTTGTGCTACTTGTGAGGGAAGTAAACGTAATGTTTTATATTGTTCGTCCATCATAAGTAATGATGAGCATTTGTTACATCCACTATTAAAATTCAGTTAAAGTTATGTCTTTGATTATATGTTTGTAGATGGCTAATAAGCCATATTCTGATATCAAATGTACTTGGATAGTTCAGGCATGAGATGACCACTGGTGATGGTATTTGGTCTACTCGTGACACTGTAGCTACTCTCCGCTGTAGAGCTGCCGCTTCTCCTCTTTTCACAAGACATTGCGCCTTTTTCTACTGTAGAGAGCCGTGTAGCTCAATTGTTTGCAAGTTCTTCCCATGTATCTTGATCTATTCCACTTTCTTTTCAGTGACGTCTTTAACGAGTCATTGTGACGTTTTTTTGGGGCCACCTTAAGATAGTATGTCCTTCTGAAATTCACCATAGAGACGTTTAGTAGACGATGATCTGTCATACGTACCAGTGACCTGCGCGAATATGTCTACATCAGAACAGTGTCAAAGTTAGAGATACCAATATGTCAAAGATAGTAATATCTGGAATCTTGTCTTACCATCTAATGCCAATAACTTTCCTTAGACACTTTGTGTAAAAGTGAGTTTCTTTAATATCGTTTATACACAGTTCGTTTGTGTTTCACAGACGTATAACAGCACTGGAAGTACCACTGCTCTCTAAACTGTCAGTGTAGTCTGTAGGTTGCCTTGCCGATCCTTGTATACACATCATCATCAGCGGTAGTATTTTTCCATAGTGTACTACTTAGTTATGTGTATCTATGTCTATTCACAAGCTCAGTGCTACGGCGTGTACTTTTATGCTCGTGATAGATTTTGCGAGGTGCTTGTTGTAACATGATTTCTGTTTTCTCCGTATTATTAGTAATCTTGAAGTTGTTGAAGGCTTTGGGCAATCTATCAATAATAATGTGTAAACCAATTTAAGAGTTAGCATTTTCTGGTACAGTCATCAGTAAATACCATATGTAAATAGAAATATTATAGAAGTTATTATTATGAGCACTATAAACAGTTTATAAAATCAATGTTTCAGAAAAACTTTGACATTTATCTGGAAACAATCAAAGAAATGAATAATAAATTTGTTATGAAGTAAGGTTAAGTGTTTCTCTGTTTATAAAATTCTTGTAGATCGTCCTCTTTTTTTCTCTAGCCATCTTTTTTGGTCTATCTCTTGGTCTTCTCGTGTTGCATGGGCCTGTTTTATCACCGACTTCTTTCTACTCGATGTGTCAATCGATAAAAGGTAATACTGCTAGTAAAACTATGAAAATAGTACTTACATAGAGAACAGGTGATGAAGTTTTACTGCACGAAGAATAACACACTATCACTATCAGAATCTCACGTGAAATAATACACACGTATATGAAAATAGCTAAAATCAATTACACATTATATAATCAACGTTTCGAAGAAAAGCCTTTTTCAAGCTAAGCACAAAACATCAAAAAACGACGAATATAAATGTCCACACTACATAAACGTGTCCAACCGAAATATGGAAGTGAGATGCCGGAAAGACAGAAACAGAAAGTACATAAAAAATGTAAATATAGGTGGAAACAAAACGAACAAAAACATGACGTTAATGACGAAACAAAATGAATAAAGACAAATAACACACCAACAGTGATTAGACAAAAGAGTGGTGGGAGAGTCCACAAGGCTTGAGGGTATCCAACTCAAAATAAGACGATTTTGTAGACCGCACCTATATCTATTATCGGTGGTGCCTGGATCTGATGGCAGTGACCTGGATATCAAATGCACCATGATGACCTCGCCGTTGAAGTGTGTGGTAACAGGAGTAGGTGTTCTGTGCTTGATGTAATGAAGATGGTTACAGAATCGGTCGCTTAGTCTTAAGCCGATTTCTCCGATGTACTGCTTGCCGCAGCATTTGCATATGATCACGTAAATAGCATTATGTGATTCCCATTCAAAGGCCTCATTGATGGAAAAGGTGGCCTTGGGAACTGAAATGGAGCGCATCTAAACCACATAAGGACATATGTAGCAACGACCGCGTGAGCAACGAACAGTACCAGAATTATCGGGATCTAGGTATGATCTAGAAAATCGTCTTATTTTTGAATTGGGTACCCTCAAGCCTTTTGGACTCACTTCCGACCACTCTTTTGTCTAGTTCTCGGTTGGTGTGTTCTTTGTCTTTATTTATTTTGCTCCGTCATTTAAGTCATCTATTTTCCACTTAATTTTTACCTTTTTTATGTACTTCCTTTTCCTGGCCCTGTCATTCCGGCATCTCACTTCCATATTTCGGTTGGACACGTTTGTGTAGTGTGGTCATTTCTATTCGTCGTTTTAAAAAAATGTTTTGTGTGTAGCTTGATAAAATTCGAAAAATTGTCATGTGTATTGTTATTTATATGATTTTAGGTTGTTTAACTTTGTGCGTATTATATCACGTGAGATTCTGATAGTGATAGTATGTTAGTCGTCCGTGCAGTAAAACTTCATCATCCATTCTCTATGTAAGTACTATATACAGTCTCATACAGTTTTACTAGCAGTATTACCTTTTATCGATTGACAAATCGAGTAGAAAGAAGTAGGTGATAAAACATGCCCATGCAACAGGAGAAGACCAAGAGATAGACCAAAAATATGACTGGAGAATAAAGAGGACAATCTACAAGAATTTTATAAACTGATTTCTGCTTACGTTTATTTGTATGTACCAGTTTTATTACTGATGTCTTCTTGCTTTTTTTATGTACTTGTTTTATCACTGATTTATTATTACTATATTTTCAATTCTCTGTTTTATCACACGGATTTATTCCATTATCTATGCTTCAGTTAATCGAGTAGTTATCATAAAATTGCCCCCGAAGCAAAGTGGTTTACTGGGAGGGAGGAGGTTAGGTGAGGGGGGGTGGGTTCTGTTACATTGTCATAGGTCAATAATCAATGAAATAACTATTATAATAGATTCATAATAATTATTTCAAAAACGGAAAATGATGTTCACATGAGCTATACATTCATCTATCCTGCTTATTCATTAGAGTACAATATGATGTTTACACGAGCTATATCACCATCTATCTTGTTTATTGGTTAGAGAGACTAGAATATGATGTTTACACGAGTTATATCACTATCTTGTTTATTGGTTAGAGAGACTAGAATATGATGTGAGTTTAGACATTGGTGCAGTGTATGTAGTATACCATGCTAATGAATGGCATAGGAGATTATTTTTGGTCTTAGATATCGGTTAAAGTTTCAATAGAAATGAAGAATATCTTTAAGAAAAGATGTTTGTCTTATCCTATCGGTTTTTTTGTCCTTTTTATTTATTTTTTTTGAATTGTCAGAAGCATTCTACTCTCTTTATACATGCACTTACCTGATAATGGCTGTCGGGGCGGCCAAGTGTTGTGGCTTTCCAAAATCTTGGATCAATGCTGCAATACTTGAGAGGACTTCAAGAAGTCATTAACTGGTCTCTTTGGAATACGTTAATCTGGCATGCTGGCGACGTAACTGTCCCAAAACTTTAAGACATTATCAACAATGTATGAATTATTTCCATCTTAGATTTGTGAAAGACTTTTCCTGTCAAGGATGTGATCCTGCCATCGTACAACAAGAAGCTCTCTCAGTCACTGAATGTGACAATAGTTAAGCTGTCCTGAAAGCATAGTATAGATAGCCCAGTGTTGAATTGGTATATATCAATGAAGGCAGAACTTCTGCGCGATACAGAATTTCTGATCTTCTTCTGCGTTCGTTCTGAAATTCCTGCAGATTAGCAGGATATAGTCTGTAGAAAGGAATGAGTTGTGTCATGGTTTATTGTATTGTTGCGAAATTTGCGCCTTTCGCCCTGACACATCTGACTTCAGCATGGTTTTGGATCATTCTGACCCTATATGGGATGGGAAATGGAACTCTACCCCATAACTTTCTTAGTCGCCTTTACTACATGCATGGAAGGTAAACAGTGTTGTTATTATTCGCTCTCCAATCGGGCCCCTGGCAACACACGGGCCAGTTTAGTTTCCAAACTCAGAGAACGACTCATCCACATATTAACATACACGTTGAAGGAAAAACTCATTCTTTCTGCACGCCCCCAACTATCTTGGGTATGTTCACTTTCAGCATGGCCCTCATCGCGTTCTTTTATATACATCTTAATCAATATGTATCTAGATCATCATAACTGCCTCCAATTCATCATATTTCTCAATATGTATGTCTAATATAATACGTTCTTAAATATGCTTGTCTCAAACAACTGCAGCTGTTGCTTATATCTTTGTGTTGTGATCCATATTTTTTAGGGGTACAGTACAAGTAAGCGCCACGACATGTTTAATTTTGTTTCATTGTCTATGTTTGTAAATTCCACAATCACATTTAATAATTGAAATGTTTATTTATTTAGGGTTAGTTATGTAAAATACAACTGTCCTAGTCCAAACCTAAAATAAATTAATATTAAATTATTAAAAGATGAACATGAAATTTACAAACATAGACTAGGGAAATAACTCGATTGTGTGGTGGCGTCTACTTGTACTGTACAATGTGTTTGTTTCTTACATTAACTACACCGGTAAATGTTGGTCTGTTTTATTCAGAGATGCTATGATTGTACCGTTGGTAAACTGTGGCACCAGTGTATTTGCTGGTTTTGTCATCTTCTCTGTCCTGGGATTTATGGCAGAGCAGTCTGGAGTACCCATAGACAGGGTGGTTACCCAGGGACCAGGATTGACCTTCGTTGCATACCCTGAAGCCGTGTCGAAAATGCCTGTGTCTCAACTGTGGGCTGTACTTTTCTTTTTAATGATATTTACTGTGGGAGTGGATAGTCAGGTAAGTGTATTCTTGTGGTAAACATGTAACTCTTTCTATTGTTGATTTCGACAGACAGGTAGATGTTAGTATTGTTCGGTAAACACGTGAAATTTTGTATTGGAAGAGGTAACTCTTTGTGCTGTTGAAGTAAATATATAACAGTTTGTATTGTTGACGTAAACAGATAATAGTTTGTATTGCCTCTTTCTTACGCCTGAGCAACGATATAACAGTGGTTATAGTAATTTATCATGGAATGTTAAAGATATATTATATGCAAATTTATGTTAAAACATGCATTACTATTGTGATAGACATGTTTCACTTAGCAATAATAGAATTAACTTAAGAATAATATTATGATGCAATCAACTATATTATTATGTTTTCTGCGTCCAACAACCAATAAGAAGCTCTGGCATACTTTATTCTTCTACTCTGTTCACTCTAAGAATGAAGTGGGTCAAAGCACTCCCCCACATTACTACGCGACAACATGTGATTTTTAAACAGCTGATGATATGTAAAAGCAATATTATTTAAAACTTTGGGGTACAAAGGGAACGCATTGTTCTCGGCGGACCCAGATTTAGAAGATAACGAAGATCCCATATGTGCCTCCTCGCGGTGCAACCTGGAAACAGAATTACAGCAGCTCGAGCTGATTCTGGCCAAATCATTTGGGGATCGTGTCCGAGAATGTGGAGGTAGCAGATTGAAAGAGATTTGACTGCATAAGAGACAGACAATATCTCCGACACCACCAGCATCACCACATACAGCGACACTGTCGACATACATGAAGCTAGTAAGTCCAGTCCGAACATTGTAGAGGCGGCCAATGAAAAAGACATGTAAAGATAGATGCATGGCGTCAGACAAATAGATTTCCTACTGAGTACAATGAAAAAAAATGAAAGGGCAGAATAGCGCTGGAGGGCAGCGCCAACTGCAAGTAGAAAGTGAAAACGTTTGCGGAAAGTAACTACAAGCTCTGTTAGCTCGTGACGAGCTTCTAGTTACCTGTTTTCCTTATAGACAGAGACCCAGACCCATAATGGGCGTCTAGAATAGCAAAATTGACCTGGCCTAACTCTAATGTCGAGCCTTCCAATACCGGAAAATGCTCGCGAAAGAGAAAGGGTTCCGTACCCGATAGGCTCAGACAAAAAAAAGGGACAAAGATGGCAGTCCTGGCCCAACTCTACTGTCAAACTTTCCTATACCGGAAATACACTTGCAGAGAGAAAGGGTTCCGTACCTGATAGCTCGGGCGCTATTGGGACAAGGTCGCTCAGCTCGAGAACGCCTTGCTCTCAAACGTGTGGTGTGAAACTCGAACATGGGCGAGGGGTTCACGATGTCGGTGAACGACACCTCAGCTAATAAGGCGAAAGAGCCATGGTCCAACTCTTCTGTTGAGTTCTTCATCTTAAGGAACCAGGTTCACTGATGAGAAACGGTTCAGTACCCGATGGGCACAGGCACAGTACGTCCAATTACACGAGACAAGTTCATAGACGCTGGAACACCTCGTGCGAGACAGACGAGAGCAACAATCTTCTGGGCGAAGAGTCACCACACACCCGCGTGCCTGGGGACAGATAGGTAGGCTGTCACAGGCTAGGGTATCCCACCCGTATTGTCAAGGCATGCAGAAATCGGATGTGCTAGGCCTACAAGTCGCATAACGGTGGCACAACGTAATCAAGCTATCGGCGGAAATCGCACAGATCCGTCGCACAAATCCATTGGTTACAATGGAGCGAACGCAAAACAAACAAACAAACATTTTAAAAAACATTTGAACACGAAATTTAAAAACAATATTATTAGGCACTTAGCAATCGATTAATGCTTTCAATAACCATTCAGAAGCACTGACCCACTTCATACTTAGAGTGAACAGAGTATAGAATGTACAGAGTATACATACACAAATACACATTAAAATCAACAGCTTACCGTCCGCAAAAAAAAAAAAAAACCCAGGACATCATCAGTTGCTTGCGATAGAGTTGTGGAGCGGGTTTCGATCATCTCTAGAGACAATCTTTATTCAATCATCTCTAGAAACAAGTATGAGTTTAAAAGAGAAACTGCAATAAAACTGTATCATCATCTTCAGGTGCCGTGCCGTCTGGTGTAGGCGATCATGGCTCTCCACAACTCTCTATCTCCAGCATTATGTATTAAGTTCGTGGTTGTTTCCCTGCCGTACCAGGTTGTCACATTGTATAATATTTCCTCTGTCTCTATTGCCTTCAACATTGGCTGTTGTGACTATGTTCTCCAAACATACATGTCTCATGAAGTGGCCAAGAAATAAAGTCATAAATAGGCTTAGACAAATAATTAAAAATTGTTAAATTTCATTTTTTTTTCCAATGGCACAAATCCAACGGGCTTATCGTATGTCTTTATTCTGACCAAGTAGTATGTGGAAGAAATTGACATGTGGCGCAGTGCCTATTACTTTTTAATGTAACCACAACCTGAATTTTGCACATATCTGCCATCTCTACATGACATTGAAAGGACTTTAAGAATAAAACAGTTTATTTTTCTAATTAAACCAGTTATCTCAAGAAATTATAATTCTTTTTACTGTCAAAATTATTCAAACTATTGTTTTTGAGATTTGGTAAAAGGAAAAGTCCGATGAAGACAAAATCGGAGAATATGGGAGGTGTGGAAATATGTATTAAGTGTTCAGTCGTTGGCTGTTTGCAGCACAAGCCTTGGTTTATGGGATTATACGTTGTTTTGAAGCAACGACAGAATTTTAATATTTCGTTCTCTAATCATTCTTTCTTAGTTTGGTAAAGAGATCTGTCTAGTACTTACCATTAATAGTGGTATCGTGAGGCAGGTAATCTTTCAATATTACACAACTGACGTCCTTTAAAACAGACAGCATAATTTTACTTCAGATTCCTGTGCGTTTAGCTAGACATGTGTTGGCGAGCCCAATGTTTTCCACTGCATTCTACACATTTTAGATCATATTTCATAATTGCGAACTAAAGTCTCATTTACCGTCACAATGATTGCCAACTGACAAACAAATTGAGATGAGGTGCCAAAAAGCAAACGATGTGATACTGTGACCGCCGCTTAAAAACTCAACAATCAACATGGCGACCAAACGACATATAATAAACACCATCTTTATTCCACCGTTATGTTACCAGTGCCAGACATGGCCCATGACAAATACATTCATGAGAAAGATTACAACATGTGAGATGAACTACCTGAGAGAGGCTATAAGCGCTGCCAAACGAGACCAAATGAGAAATGACGACATCAGAAAGACAGTAAAGTATCATGCAAACAATATAGAAAGAGACATCAGATTAACTGGTTCGACCACCGCGTACGAATGGAACCTTCACAACCTGCCATTCAGGCATACATCCGCAGAAAGAATGGCTACAAAGCAAGAGGAACACTTAGAACAAGATGGGACAATTCAGAGAGATTATTAAAAATCACAGCCTAATCATGGCAAGCGCAATCAAAGATTACCAAAGCCAGAACACTTCAACTTCTCACGACGCCTAACAACATTTGTGGATATACAGACAATAGATAGATAGATAGATAGATCAACATGTCCTGAGCAACTAGCTATAGCAGTTAGCCGTCGTTTGTTTCTGACACATGTCAACAGACGTTTATCCACGCAATTTCCTTATGCTCAGTCTGTGTGTAAAATTGTATTTTATTTTTAAAAACTGTACTAAACTCCTAAAACACTGAATCCATCCCCCTGTGTATGTCTGTAGGTGTTGTTCGTGTAATATAAATAACTTTATCACAAACCTGGCTTCTGATTTCTCCACTGTTCTGACAAAAAAGTTGGAGTAGTAGATCCGGTCAATATAGTGTTCACCGTGCACACCATCGGGGAAACCAGTTTAGGTACGAAATCATAATTGAAAAGTTCATTAAAATGTGAATGAGTTAAATATTTACTAATTTCAACGTTCTCCTCTTACACTTTTATGGTCAGTATAAAGACATGTGACAACCCCCTTGTGCACAGATTGAACGTTTCGACCACAAGGCATTTGTCAAGATAAAGATAAACAGGAAAACTGGAATTAGAATAGAACAAAACTACATTAAAGGAAAGTATATATGAATCTATCTTACCATAAAAGAAACAGATTCAAGTAGAGTAGAGGAAGCATATTATAATCTACTTGTTGAGATAGGTTAGTAGACAATGTACCAAGGGCAGTTTGGACTGCATCATGTCTTACAGTGTCATGAGAACAGCGGTGTGTAAGGGACATATCACACGATAGAATAATCTGAGAGAAAATAAACAATCAGAACAGTTCCTAATGTTTTCCCGCAGTTTGAAATGAATGAGACAGCGGCATCTGTTGCTCGCTGTAATTTTATTGATGTCTTCTACAGTTTGGAATGTTCGAGACTATCACCAGTGCGTTTATTGACGAATATCCACGCTTATTACGAAGACGGAAAGTTATGTTCACAGCTATCATGTGTTTAGTCGAGTTCTTGCTTGGCATTCCTTTAGTGATGGAGGTAAGTGCAGCATTGACAGGCATATGTTATTTAATATGTTTGTAGATGAAGGCAAGCAGTATTTATTGATGTCCTGTTCTTTGTCGATTCTGCTTTCGCTTTTAATCTCCTACACATTAGTAAGATCTAGACAGGGGAACAGATAGCGTTGTGTAATAGTTTACAGTTTGGTTACGACGTATGTGCCTTTCGGTCTGACACATCCGACTCAGCATTACTGCAGTCAATTTGTTTCTCTATGTGATGGGACAGCTAATTTTATCTCCCAAACCTCCTTAGCCGCCTCATTCGACATGCATGGCAGGTTCATCATTATCAGGTAGTATATCCTGAACCTGTTATAGCAACTTTTCGAAACTTCTGACGATCTTGAGCTAGTCTTCCTGCTTCTATTACTGTCATATTCAGGTGGTCTTTGGTGTCTTGCATCCATCCATTGCTGTAACTTTCTTAGATTATGTGATGCCAATTTTCTTAGTCGTGGTTGATCTAGGTGCCATTGATGATTTTCACAATATTTCATGTTTAAATGAAAGTTTAATCTTAGATTACACGACTAGGGTAACATTGATTTCACATTGATTACACGACTAGGAAGATAGTACACTAACCACTGAGCTACAGCTCTTTTCAACTAACTCAAAACCAAACCCTTACCATAAATTAACTCAAATTGCAAACCCGTTAAGGGCACTGAAAGGATATAACAATTAAATGTTCTAAATTTGGGGAGAATCGAGAACTAGTTAGTGTTATCTTCTTTTAATAATTATTTTTACTTATATCAGTGATACTGTGTGATGGAATTGTGCATGTTTTTGTTTAGTCTTGTGCCATTTTTTCTGCAAATAAATCCGCAGTGAGACGCTTTCTCTTATAATTACCCACTATCAGTAATTAAAATATTGGAGAATTTAAACATTGATGATAAATATTTACGAATAATGAGGGAATGTATATTTGCAACAAAGAGCAGCAATGAGAATCAAAACCAAATGTGGGCTTTTCTGCATACTAAACACTTAGATGTGATGCTTTTTGCGTTCCTCCCCCAGGAGCCCACAATATGCTATTTTTAACATGTTATCCTCTTTAAGAAAATTGCTAAACGACAACATCAATGTGGACGTGATCTCTAAGTAATCATCGATTTTTCTGAACACATTGATCTCATATCTACTTCCAATTTCGAGGTTCAAGAACAACAAAAATGGAGGTAAATTTTAAAAGTGGCATTAAGATCAACACAGAAACGAACAAACGTTTATGGAAAAGTAACATCAGTACCTTAGGTCGTATTGAACATACACTTATAACATTTTTAAAACTATGATTAAACACTCATGGAGAGGTTATCTATTCTCAACCGCGGAAGTTATAAAATTTGGTTATATCGTGGCTTTTTACAGTTAAATATAATAGAGGTTATGATTGATTCGCCGAAGCTTAACCTCCTAGTTTCACATTTAAGTAGCATGCAAATCATAAGTAATTCCTATACTTGTATATGTGAGAACTGGACACTGACTACTAATACATATCCAAGTATTCCAAAATGCGACAGAAAATGTTACAAATGTCCTTTAATAAACATCAAAGATATATAGTTGTCCGAGAAAACATGGTGCATTCAGGTCAAAATGAAGCACTCTTGACAGAGTGTGCTGGTGGATAGAAAGATATATTGACAGTCTGTGCAAGTCAATGAGAAAAACTCTTGACACAGCTTGCTGGTGGATAGAAGCAGTTTTGTGGAAAGTTGTGGAGTCGATGTAAGGTTGCATTTCTTGCACATGAAAGAATGCATGAACACATGGAGACACTGGTTTGCACCTATAATGATTCTTAATTACCAAGGAAAGGTACTGTTTTTTGTCCTTTTCGTTGATAATGACCATTTAAGTTTATTTGCTTATTTTGTAGAATTGATTGAGTCCCGTAGTGTGTCTAGCGAATACTATCCATGTCTCACAATATACAGAAGAGATTTACTATTGCATTGTAAACTATGAGTTTGGTGGTAATTGTTATTCTCATTTATGTCACACAAAATTGTAGTTTTCCAAATGTAGCACTCATGAACATTTGACATATTTATTGTAGAACGTGGTCTTCCTTAAGGAGTCTCTGAATACTCCGCGATTCTGGGCGAGTTGACCTGACGAAGCTAGAGACATCTTTGAACAATCTGGTATATCATTGCACCATCGTCGTTTTCGACGCCCTCTTCCCCTGTTGCCGTTAACTCTGCCTTCAGCTATTAGTCTCTCCATGCTTTTATGTCTCTTTATCTATCTATCTATATGCTAAACCCTGTATTGCCTAACAGCGTCAGGGGTAGAAGAGTTCTATGGAGATTGTCCTCGTGTGTGCTGAGTATATTGTGAAATTTGTCGCCTCATTTATTTCTGTGGTGCATCGATTTCGGGGATATTACATATCCCTGTCTCACTCCCGAGTGGATTTGAAAATAATCGGATGTGGTTGGGTCGTTCTTACTGTGCATTGACTATTGGCGTATATGCTCTGACATATGCTTATCAGATGTTGGGGAACTCCATATGTCTGTAATGTTATCCCTAATTCTGCTCTATCCACTCTGTCAAAAGATTTCTCTTGGTCAACGAAAGGCAAATATAAATCTTGGTTATATTTCTTCGCTCTTTCTGCAAGTTGTTTGAGGGCGAAGATTGCATCTGTACAGCTTTTGTTTTTTTCGACAGATCATTTGCGTGTTGTTGAACTGTGGTTGTATATATATGCCACATCCTCTTCTCTAGTATCTTGATAAAGATTTTTCCTATGTGGCTTATGAGTGATATGCCTCTATACTTATTGCAGTCCCTCTTACTGCCTTTTTTCTTCCAGATGGGAACAAACACTGTTGTATTCCACTCTTGCAGTGTCTTTTGTGTCTTCCATATCACATTGAACAATCTGTGTAAACACTTTATACCTGTCACTGTTAGAATTTGTATTAGCTTATAGGTATGCCGTCTATTCCTGGTGCTTTGCTGTTTGATGCATGTTTAACTGCTTTCTTGTTATAATGTTGTTAAGGAGTCATCCCTTTTCGACGTTTATTGATATTAACACTGTTTTATTTGTCTTTTCAGCTGTCCATTTTATACGTACAATTCTTCTGCAGCATCTCATTTCGAAAGCAAATATTGTATTTGCTACTGTTTTATTTAATGTCCATGCCTCACAGCCATACATTGCCACTGGAAATACGCATACTCTTATCATACATACTTTGGCTATGCTGCTAGTACTGTGCGGTTTTTCCGTTTGGGCATGTTTCAATGTAACACTAGCTTTCGAAATTCTGTTGTTTAACTCATTTTTGATGTTTAGAGCTTGTTAGAGAGTGCTGTCCAGGTACTATTGATTGCTTTGAGCTATTCCACTCTCCTTTTTTAATGGGTTTGAAATGTGAATTCCTGGAGGCGTGATGAAAAATTGACTCTATTTTTGTTCTGTTAATGGTGAAAGCACAATTGTCGCAGGTTTTGGCAAAATGGTTTTGGGTAACCCGCATACAGTCTGCAGAATCAGCGCCCAGTTTTCGCATAGTGAAGTTCCCTCACCATTCTATTTCACATCCTATTTTTGTTTTGTAAATCTATAACATTGAAAAGTTTGCCATATTATCTGTTTCTTATTTGTATGATTGTTACATCACTTGAGTGAAGGTACTTTTTCATACCAATCCGCCATCAAACAGCACAAATCTGCTCTAGAAATTATGCAAGAAAATTAGAAAATCTATCAGTGATCGGAATAACAACACGGTAACATGAGGTGTCGCCTTATCTGTAATGGTTATTCTACCCCCGATGCAGGTGGAACAACTATATTTACACATGAGCACTTATGGACTGGCCACGCAATGTATCGTGGCATTTAACATCGTCAATCTCTCGCTGTCGGTGAAGGGTACTCACTATTTACTGTGAAGCCCCTAGCTTGTTGAAGGTTCTCTATTCTTGCTGAAATTTGCCTACCCAACTCTGGCACACCAAAAGATCTACCAATTATTGTCGTGTAGAGTTACGATCTTCCAGCCAACCTCTCCATGACACTACCATTGCTGGCAGACAGAATATTCACATGACAACAATATTTGTCTTTTTTTTTTTTTTTTTTTTTTTTTTTTTTTTTTTTTTTTTTTTTGCAATGAATGTTTCCATCTTCTCCTTATTTTGTACTCCTCAATTATGAACCTCTCCCAGGGAGGAATATATGTTCTTCAGATCATAGACTGGTACAGTGCTACTTATTCGTTGATGGTGCTCTCCGTGATAGAATGTATCGTCATCTCTTGGATTTATGGAGTCGATCGTTTCGGAAAGGACATCGCACTTATGATGGGAAGTCCCCCGTGCTTTGGATGGAAACTGATGTGGAAATACGTCACTCCAGCAATTGTTACGGTAAGTATCAGAAGAAATGCGTTACAATCACTCTCAGATCACATTGGTTCAAATACCATCCACGTTCATGCAAATACTATCAGTAACAGGTTCGTACATCATATTAGCGATTAATACTTATCGATATACCTATCTATTGTCCATCGTTTTCGTGGTCGGCCTCTCTGCCTTCACTGTATCTGTGTAGCATTGCTTGCTGAGGTATGTTGTCTTATGGTAGTATGCTGATGTCTGCAAACCAATTGATCTGTTTCCTCTTGTGATGATGCTGGTTTTTTGTCGATGTTCTCATTCCTCATCCTGTCTGTTAGCGATATTCCTAGAATTCTGCGTAAGCATACCTATTCAGCTGTCACAAGTTTACGTTTATCTTGCGTTGTCGTTGTACATGTTTGGCACTGGTAGCACAGCATTGGGATAATAATCGTTTTGAATAGTGTTATTTTGGTGTTTAAATCTATGTATTTGTTTCTGAAGATTGGTGTCATTTACCCTAGGGCTTGGTATGCTTTACTACATCTATTGTGTATTTCTTTGTTGCTCTTGCCATCTTTTGTTATATTACTTCCTAGATATGTGAATTCTGTCACTTGGCTCTGTTGTTTTCAAAATATATATATGGTGTATCTTTTTGTTCTTCCTATCTTCATTACTTCGGTCTTTTCTATATTTTTCTTCATGTTAAATTATGGCATGTTTGATGTAATCTATCTATTTGTCTTTGTAGTTCTTCTTCTGATGATGTCACTAGTGCTTGATCATCTGCAAATTGTAGTTCGTTTAAGTTATCCTTCAGATTGTTTTCTTCGGGTGTCTCTGCTACTTTACAGATGTGGTTTATGTATGTTATGAACAGTAAGAGGGAGGAGGAGATAGTGTACACATCCCTGTCTCACACCCGAGTCAATTTGTTTGTTTGTCTCCGGAAAACCCTCCGTTTTCTACGAGAGGCTTGAGTTATCACTGTCGGATTGCTAGTCCTGTCGCAGTGTTTTATCGGCTAAAACCTCACCTAGCTACGATGTGATCTCAAATCAATACATACATTAGTGAATCCACCTATTCCAGATGAAGAATCTCGAAACACCGAATTACACTTTCATTTGTGACGATTGAGAATCAACACAGCTGTCGTCTCGCGTATTTTTACCTGAAGTCTAACTTCCTATCAAAAATAACTAGCGTCACAGGTGAAACTATCTCTCTCTTATTAACTACACATCCTAACTCCATGATGCTACAACTCTAACTCCATGATGCTACAACTCTAACTCCATGATGCTACAACTCTAACTCCATGATGCTACAACTCTAACTCCATGATGCTACAACTCTAACTCCATGATGCTACAACTCTAACTCCATGATGCTACAACTCTAACTCCATGATGCTACAACTCTAACTCCATGATGCTACAACTCTAACTCCATGATGCTACAACTCTAACTCCATGATGCTACAACTCTAACTCCATGATGCTACAACTCTAACTCCATGATGCTACAACTCTAACTCCATGATGCTACAACTCTAACTCCATGATGCTAGAACTCCATGATGCTACAACTCTAACTCCATGATGCTAGAACTCCATGATGCTACAACTCTAACTCCATGATGCTACAACTCTAACTCCATGATGCTACAACTCTAACTCCATGATGCTACAACTCTAACTCCATGATGCTACAACTCTAACTCCATGATGCTACAACTCTAACTCCATGATGCTACAACTCTAACTCCATGATGCTACAACTCTAACTCCATGATGCTACAACTCTAACTCCATGATGCTACAACTCTAACTCCATGATGCTACAACTCTAACTCCATGATGCTACAACTCTAACTCCATGATGCTACAACTCTAACTCCATGATGCTACAACTCTAACTCCATGATGCTACAACTCTAACTCCATGATGCTAGAACTCTAACACCAATCATTACCCTTCCTTTCCCCCCCCCATCCTCACATAAACTAAAATAAGCTGTTCCTCCTCTATGCTATATTTGTCAAATTTGCGCTAACACAGTTCCATTTTGTACTAACCTAAAACTCGATCACATACGCAAGAAATTAGCGCTATTACCTCACCAATAACAAATCTAGCATCATAAGACTATTAACATAGCAATAACAAATCTAGCATCACAAGACTATTAACATAGCAATAACAAATCTAGCATCACAAGACTATTAACATAGCAATAACATATCTAGCATCACAAGACTATTAACATAGCAATAACCCCATCGAGGCCAGAACCTTGAAGTGGTGATGGGGCTTAGTTCAGCCATCAGAGGCTGGAAACTAAGACTGGTCGGGCACTCCCACTCGAGCAGGACCATAGTCCGGCCCAAGTAAGCAGAGTGCTGAAGACGGAGGCAACCAGCCAAAAGGCGCACAGATAATCAGGTTGCCACGCATAAAACACAATGGAAACATGTCTGCATCTAATAAACGTTATGGTGCCTGCCCTGTGGCGGACGTTCAGGCAGGGACGGTGCCGGGCCCTATACCTCGAAAGGGCCCAACCTCAGTTACTGGAAGTCCTTCTCAATTGCCCCGAGGAGCCAGGAGGCAAGGGAATAGAGCTACTGGCCAAACAAACAAACGACCAATAAAAATAATGCACTGGAATGCTGAGGGTGTCAACAGTAAAAGAGATGGATACAGCAAAAAATTGGAACTTGAAAATGTCCTCAGTGAAGAACAAGTTAATATATGCTGTATCCAAGAAACACATCTCAGCAGCGACATAGCCTTCAAAATCAGAGGCTACCAGTGCTACCGATCTGACAGAAAAGACAGGCGAAAGGGTGGAATTCTGACACTAGTTAAAAACAATATCAGCGCATGTCAGCTGGAAGTATACATGGACGGGGCAGAATACCAGATGCTCCACCTAAAAACAGACAGTGCAGAATTCCATCTCCTGAACTACTACTGCCCAAATGATAAACCATTGGCACTAGACACAATTCCAGACAAAGAAAGGCTTATGGTGTGTGGTGACTTCAACAGCCACTCTCAGAGCTGGGGCTACGATCATATCGACAAGAGAGGTGAGGAACTTGAGAGCTGGCAGGATGAAAATAATCTCATTCTTATTAACCAGCCAGCTGACTCACCAACCTTCTACTCGAGAGCATGGCACACCACCTCTACACCAGATCTGGCATTCCACTCACCAGGCCTGGAATGGAACATCACACGTGTCGTTGGAAAGCAGCTTGGGGGTAGTGACCACAGACCAGTATTTCTGGAAATTCACAATGAATATACCAAGGACAGCAGCACGCTCACTAGGTGGAACTATAAGAGGGCAGACTGGAAAATGTACCAGCATTTAACCAGTGTTCTAGCTAAGGACATGAACTTGGACAAAGACATCAATAGAGCAGTGAGTGAATTTAATAGATGTATACTACATGCTGCTAGTAAAACCATACCCAGGGGGGCACGCAAAAACTACAAACCCTACTGGAATGATGAACTGGAAAAGCTGCAAAATGAGATGGAAACATCTAGAAAGCAGGCTGAGAACAGACCTAGCCAAGAACATCACAACAAATATCAGCAAACAAAGGCTAAATTTCAAAGAGCCAAGTTACAAGCCAGACGGAACAGCTGGAAAGAAAAAACAGAGTCGCTGAACCTAGAAAGAGATACTAGGAAATTATGGAAACTTGTAAAACAACTAAATGATGAAGGTACAGGGAGAAATACCAGGATCACACTTTATAAAGATAAAAACATTTTAACAGGTAAACATGCAGCTGATTACTTTGCAGATTCCTTTGCAGAAGACAATAACGTCAAAGTCAGCCCAGACAAACAACAGGAGGTTCGAGCGAACCAGCAAAACATTGGACAAGACGAACCTATACCTGAAGTCATGGAGGCACCAATCACAATGAGAGAACTGGAGCATGCAATATCCAAATTGAAAATGAAAAAGTCCCCTGGAGCTGATGGAGTGTCCAATGAAATGATTAGAAACCTGGGAATTGCAGCAAGAGCAAAGCTGCTGCAAATCTTTAACACAAGCTGGTCCACAGGTAATGTACCACAGGCATGGAGAGAAGCAATAATGATACCTCTCCTCAAATCAGGAAAAGATGGCAACACAGTCTCCAACTACAGGCCCATCAGCCTCACAAGCTGTCTATGCAAAACAATGGAACGCATTATCAATCTTAGGATGCAGTGGTACCTTGAAAGTGAAAACCTTCTGGTATCACAGCAAGCAGGTTTCAGACAGTGCTACTCTACTGAAGATCAGGCAACCTACCTCTCCCAAGAGATTGAGGATGCCTTCCAAGATAAGAAACTGGTACTAGCAGCATGGATAGACCTCAGGAAAGCATTTGATAAGGTCTGGAAAGAAGGGCTCCTAAAGAAATTGCGAAATTGCAGGGTTAGCTCAAGAATGTACAAATGGGTAAAAGCATACCTGCATAATAGAAGAGCCAGGGTACAATTAGATGGTCGCAAAAGCAAGAAAGTCCTACTGCGTCATGGAGTCCCCCAGGGAGGAGTCCTGTCACCCACACTTTTCTTGGTTTACATCAATGACCTAGTTGCTGAACTACCACACGGGATCAAAGTGGCAATGTATGCTGACGACCTGGTGATCTGGTGCACGGAAGAACATGCGACAGTGGCCACTAAACAAATACAAAGAGCTATCGATGCCCTAGCCTTATGGGCTAATAGATGGTGCGTCAGCATTAACACAGATAAGTGCAGCACTACACTCTTTACCCTCTCACCAAAACAAAAAGCCGGTCATATCAAGATAGACGGAGAGCTCTTGAAAGAAGACAAACAACCAACATACCTCGGAATTACTTTTGATGATAAGCTGACATGGAAGCAGCACATAAACAAAGCAACAACAAAAGCCAGGAGGAAGTTAGCTATCCTGAGAAAACTAAGTGGAACCACATGGGGAGCCAGTGGGAATATACTCAGTAAAGTTTACCAGCAAGGCATAAGACCACACCTGGAATATGGTTCAGCTGCGTGGTGTCCTGCATCAAACACCACATTACAAGATCTAGATAAAGTGCAAAACCAGGCACTTAGAATAATGTTGGGAGCAATGAAATCAACACCCATAGCAGAGATGCAGAAAATGGGAAGAATGCAAACACTTGGCGAACGCAGAGACACAAAAGTACTAATTCAAGCGGAAAAGTTTCAGTGTATGCCAAGTCATCCAATGAAGGAAAGATTCCAAAACCTAGCATTGGGGCGACTGAAAAGAAGCAGCTTTATCCATCAAGCTAAACGACTCCGTAGACAACTTACAGACCTACCTGAAGTTGACAGCCCCTTAAGGTCTGTACCAGAACAAACCCCATGGAGTGAAAGGCATGGAATGCCAATATACATTCAGACCCATGTGAAAGGAATACTAAGCGAGGAAGAACAGAACAGTGTGCAGCGGAGGACAGTCACCCTCAGTTTCCTGGACGAGGAATATCCACAAGATATATGGGTCAGAGTATACACAGATGGGTCAGCACAGAATGCTGTGAGGAATGGAGGTGCAGGTGTATATATAGAATATCCACACAAGCCTAGAGATACAATCAGAACACCGACAGGAAAATTCTGCAATAATTATGATGCAGAAATCCAGGCAATTACTGTGGCAGCTAAAAAACTGCTGAACTCCAACTCTGACCTACAGCCTGTGGTATTCCTGACAGATGCAAGGTCAGTGCTTCAAGCTCTCCAGTCTGGAAAACTAACAGACTTGAAAAAACTACTTAGCGAATTGTCTTACCAGTATAGGGTAACCATGCAGTGGATACCCTCTCACTGTGGAATACCAGGAAATGAAAAAGCAGATCAACTGGCTAAGGAAGGTGCTGCCGAAGATCAACCAGATATACCAATCACCTACCATCAGAAAAAACAGATGATCAAGTCAATAAGAAAGCCACAAACACCAACACAAGATGAGTATCACATTATGAACAGATCAGAACAAGTTATAATTCTACGTCTCAGAACAGGACACAACCGACTCCGCAGTCACATGTATACAAAGTTCAAGATTGGCAACACGGCCATGTGTACATGTGGACAGGCAGTACAGAGTGCCAAACATATACTTCAAGAGTGTTCTGAGCATGAAACGCTGAGGCAGACATATTGGCCAGAGGAAACAACACTGGAATCAAAGCTCTATGGGACACTGTATGAACTACAAAAGACAGTGAGTTTTATTAAGGAGACAGAATTGCAGATATAGACATGTTTCAAGTGAACGAAAGAAGAAGAAGAAGAAGAACATAGCAATAACAAATCTAGCATCACAACACTATTAACATAGCAATAACAAATCTAGCATCACAAGACTATTAACATCAGTAATAACAAATCTAGCATCACAAGACTATTAACATCAGCAATAACAAATCTAGCATCACAAGACTATTAACATCAGCAATAACAAATCTAGCATCACAAGACTATTAACATCAGCAATAACAAATCTAGCATCACAAGACTATTAACATCAGCAATAACAAATCTAGCATCACAAGACTATTAACATCAGTAATAACAAATCTAGCATCACAAGACTATTAACATCAGCAATAACAAATCTAGCATCACAAGACTATTAACATAGCAATAACAAATCTAGCATCACAAGACTATTAACATCAGCAATAACAAATCTAGCATCACAAGACTATTAACATCAGTAATAACAAATCTAGCATCACAAGACTATTAACATCAGCAATAACAAATCTAGCATCACAAGACTATTAACATAGCAATAACAAATCTAGCATCACAAGACTATTAACATCAGCAATAACAAATCTAGCATCACAAGACTATTAACATAGCAATAACAAATCTAGCATCACAAGACTATTAACATCAGTAATAACAAATCTAGCATCACAAGACTATTAACATAGCAATAACAAATCTAGCATCACAAGACTATTAACATCAGTAATAACAAATCTAGCATCACAAGACTATTAACATCAGTAATAACAAATCTAGCATCACAAGACTATTAACATAGCAATAACAAATCTAGCATCACAAGACTATTAACATCAGCAATAACAAATCTAGCATCACAAGACTATTAACATCAGTAATAACAAATCTTGCATCACAACACTATTAACATAGCAATAACAAATCTAGCATCACAAGACTATTAACATCAGTAATAACAAATCTAGCATCACAAGACTATTAACATCAGTAATAACAAATCTAGCATCACAAGACTATTAACATATCAATAACAAATCTAGCATCACAAGACTATTAACATCAGTAATAACAAATCTAGCATCACAAGACTATTAACATAGCAATAACATATCTAGCATCACAAGACTATTAACATAGCAATAACAAATCTAGCATCACAAGACTATTAACATAGCAATAACAAATCTAGCATCACAAGACTATTAACATCAGTAATAACAAATCTAGCATCACAAGACTATTAACATCAGTAATAACAAATCTAGCATCACAAGACTATTAACATAGCAATAACAAATCTAGCATCACAAGACTATTAACATCAGTAATAACAAATCTAGCATCACAAGACTATTAACATCAGCAATAACAAATCTAGCATCACAAGACTATTAACATCAGTAATAACAAATCTAGCATCACAAGACTATTAACATAGCAATAACAAATCTAGCATCACAAGACTATTAACATCAGTAATAACAAATCTAGCATCACAAGACTATTAACATCAGCAATAACAAATCTAGCATCACAAGACTATTAACATAGCAATAACAAATCTAGCATCACAAGACTATTAACATAGCAATAACAAATCTAGCATCACAAGACTATTAACATAGCAATAACAAATCTAGCATCACAACACTATTAACATAGCAATAACAAATCTAGCATCACAAGACTATTAACATCAGTAATAACAAATCTAGCATCACAAGACTATTAACATCAGCAATAACAAATCTAGCATCACAAGACTATTAACATCAGCAATAACAAATCTAGCATCACAAGACTATTAACATCAGCAATAACAAATCTAGCATCACAAGACTATTAACATCAGCAATAACAAATCTAGCATCACAAGACTATTAACATCAGCAATAACAAATCTAGCATCACAAGACTATTAACATCAGCAATAACAAATCTAGCATCACAAGACTATTAACATCAGCAATAACAAATCTAGCATCACAAGACTATTAACATCAGCAATAACATATAAGCAGCACTATTATCAATACTGACGTCAAAAATTACAAAAGTAACATCTACATTAACACTTTTAGTATCAACACAAGTATTAATATTATAAATATTAATTTTTAAAGGTCGCAATTTCTGACCATGACTGAATGTTAAATTTAAATATGTTTTCCTTCTCTTGTCCAGTTTACTTATATGTTTAGCGTCAGTACACTTGAGCCTGTCAGCATTAAGTCCTACACATTTCCCAGATGGGCAATTTATTTCGGATATGCCTTGGGGGGCGCATCTCTACTTCCACTACCAGTCGAAGCTATACTTGGTATCAAGAACGAAAAATCTGGCACTATTTGGCAGGTGTGTAGATTGTTACGTTTCTTTTCACAAGCTCCTAATAGCTATATTTAAGTCGTTTGGTCACGCATTTTTTATGTTCATGTTTAACTCACGGGGAGTGTTTTTGTTATTCGCTCATCCTGCCATGCCAACTTAACATGCAGACGAGTAGCGTTCTATTGGCACAAGGGATAAATGTTCCAGTGTAGAGTAACAGCCCTAAACAGAAAGTAGGTGGCTGGAGTAACACAGGGCAAATGTCAAGATAATCCAAAATAGGTCCCTGTATCTCGTTGTTAGGTTGTTTTATGTTATATTTTGGTAACACATTTACCTATTTCTATTACCACATTAACATTGAAGTTTGAAAGTAAAGTGTTCTAAATCACCGGTTCTCAACCGTGGCAATATAGCCCCGTTTAGGAGTCACGGAGACTTGTACGGTGGGGGGGGGGGGGGAGTGAGCAGCGAGAAAATAAATTGACTATATACAGACCCATAAATTGAAAATACAGACCCATCCAGGCAGTAATACAAGTAGGTAACTATTTCGACAATAAACATCACATTATTGCCAGAACGCTATAATTATTTGGTAATTTGAAAAGAAACTCAATCATCTTTTTTAAGCCACCATGGCATAGAAGGGCATTTTTCCCTAAAGGAGGACTACAGGCCAAATAAAAGATTGAAAAACACTTTTCGGAGTGACCAAGGTAACAATTTCCACGTTTGTTTCCGGTGAAAGGAATGGGGGGGGGCAATGAAGAAAATTAATGTGACTTGCCATTCTAATCACACGAAATAATTTTAACAAAGTATTCATCGAATAGACTGTTCACAAGCCCATCAGGATGGACTTTTCACAAGCCATTAGGCGTCTCCTATACTCGGAAAAGTTATTAGTGAGCCATTTGATTTATCCATATAAAAAGGCAAAACATATGTTACTCAGATTCAACTTTTGTGAAACGAAACTGAAAGTAACTGCCTGGAAACGACATTGTAAAATGTAGACATTCTGACGATTCAAACATTTTGTGGCCAGTAAATTTAACACAAATAAACACAAAATTAGTATTTTGTGGTTTTGTGTTTAATAATAGATTTAAATAAATAGTAGACTAACAAGTTTGAAATATTATTTTATGATATATAACCATGGATCATCAATATTAAAAGCAGAAGTAGAGGAAGCAATAAAAACATATGAAGAATAAGTCAATCCCCACGGCAAGATAACATCACTATTAAAGAAATTAAAGCTGTTGGTGAATTGGGTATAGAAGTAATAACAAAATTGCTGATTAACATCTACAACAGTGGATATATTACTTGAACATCTCTTGAAATCTATCTTCATAACTCTACCAAAGCAGCCTGGTGCAATATATTGTGGAGAACATTGTACAGTTAGTTTAATTAGCCATGTAACAAAAATTATGGTGAGAATTGTAATGAAAAGAATAATAAGTAAAATCAAACTACAAATTAGAGATGAACGATGTGGATTCGTTTCACAGGCACAAACAACTGCATGTACATCTTGAGAATACTAATAGAAAGAATGACGAAAGTTAACACAGATATGTATTTTTGCTTTATTGACTACACTAAAACATTTGATAAGGTGAAACATGAAGAAATAGTTATAATTTTTGAGAATTTAAATATTGTTTGTAAAGAATAATAAGGAATATTATTATAATAATAGGAATATTATTGGCAACAAAAAGCAGCCATTAAAATGTATAACCAAACAAGAACATTTCAACACATCAACAATGTTTATACAAAGTTGTGTTCTGTCACCTGATGTGTTAAAAATATATAGTGCAATAATAATGAGATCCATACAAGACATGCTAGAAATATTAGTTTGTGGGAATATTATAAACAACATACGACTCGCTGATGATACAGTTTTGATAGCCGAAAATTAAACACCGTTACAAAAAGTGCTGAATATCTTTGCACAAGAGAGTCAAAACAAAGGACTTTGAATAGCAAAATAACTGAAATAATTGTAATATCAAGTAATAAATGTCCTCCACAGTGCAACATCAAACTAGATGAGAACATTCTGAAGCAAGTCAACATCAAACTAGATGAGAACATTCTGAAGCAAGTCAACATCAAACTAGATGAGAACATTCTGAAGCAAGTCAACATCAAACTAGATGAGAACATTCTGAAGCAACTCATCAAACTAGATGAGAACATTCTGAAGCAAGTCAACATCAAACTAGATGAGAACATTCTGAAGCAAGTCAACATCAAACTAGATGAGAACATTCTGAAGCAAGTCAACATCAAACTAGATGAATTCATTCTGAAGCAAGTCAACATCAAACTAGATGAATTCATTCTGAAGCAAGTCAACATATTCAAATATTTGAGTGTATTAATAACATAAGATGGAAGATGTATTAAACAAGTCAAACCTAGAATTGTCCAGGCAAAGGCAGCATTTCACAAGATGAAGACCATCCTAATGTGTCTTTTTCAGCTGAAGTGAGAAAGAGAGTTCGTAGAAGTCATATAGAACAAATTCTAATGAATGGAAGTGCATCTTGGACGCTCAGCAAAACAGTGAAAAATTATATTGAGGCATAAGAGGGTGTCGTTTTATAGAAGAATTTTGAGAATTCGATGCCCATAAAAAGCGCAATAAAGATATCTTGAAAACAAAATTTACTCAAAAGTAGAGCTGGTTACCCGCATCAGATAGACAGTTTTAGACACATCATGAGAAGAAGAAATATGGGATACATTGTAACAACAGGCAAGCTGAAGAGCAGGAGAGGTACGAGAAGACCAAAAGAGAAGATACTTGACGAACTAGAATTATGGTATGGGAGAACATCGGTATCTTAGGGGATTGACAGGGCACGAATTAGAAGGATGTGGAAAAACATGATAACCAACGCCTTACGTCATGAACCATAAGTATATAATGTATAAGACTCACAAATTGCCCGTGTGTTGCCGGGGCCCGAAAGGGGAGCAAAGAATAGCAACACTGTTTACCTTCCACGCATGTCGTAAAAGGCGACTAGGTGGTTATGGGATGGAGTTGGCTGTCCCATCCCATATTGGGTGTGACCCAAAGCCATGCTGAAGTCGATTGTGTCAGGCCGAAAGGTGCAGATATCGCAACAATGCTGTAAACCATGGCACAACGCATTCTGTTCTCCGGACTACATCCTGATAATCTGCAGGAGTTTGAGAACGAACGCAGATGAAGAAGAAGACTCACAAATGATTTAATCATTGCTTGTTATAGAGGGGAAAACGACTTATTTTCGATCGATAACAACTAGTATGTGAATATCTTTTTTCAGACAACACATTAAATAAATATGTTAGACGGCTATCTCCATATAGAAAATATAGAACTATATGGGAACAAGCTCGGGTAACCTATAAATAATCACCATGAATATTTTTGCGCTGTAAAATGTTAAGTATATATTGAAATATCATATATATATATATATATATATATATATATATATATATATATATATATATATATATATATATATATATATATATATATATATATATATATATATATATATATATATATATATATATTAGTATCTAGAAGTAAGGAAAGGAAAAGTAATTTCTGTGGAAGGCTCCGAAGAGCACGCAATCAACACCTGACAGGTACTCTGAGTTGACATATACTGGGATGGCTTCTGAAACGGAGGGCGGGGCACTTATGGGAATGTGGCACGTTCTGGGAAGCTAGTTTCTAATCAAAAATCACGGACCGTGTATCGTTCGCGGATGACGTTATAAATATACAAATGCTGGACTAGAGCAAGGTAAATAATTCGAAAATGCATTTGTCCTTTTCCGCATACAATTAATACATAGATTGTTAAAAAGGCAGCGAAACAGACGCACATGAACCGAAGGATGAACAAACAAGCCGATGAATTTGTTGACTGATTGATGGTTTAAGGATAAATACACAAACAGATATATAGATGACAGAAATATTGGATAAATTGGCAGATAGACAAGCAGACAGAAGAAAGTTAAATAGATTGATGGATTGATAGATAGATAGACAGATAGATTAGACATCGCAGACACATAGAGTGTATTAATATATGATGTGAAAACATTTTTACATATCTTTCCTGTGTGTCAATTAAATCATGTTTATTTTATTTTACTTTCAGCGTGTGAAAAAGCTGTCACAACCTGCACACAATTATGGTCCTGCTTTGGATTCAGACAAATTAAAATACATCGAATCCATGTCGGCATCTGAACGGGAACGTTTTGAATCTTCGCTGTTCATGGTTGACACGAGTCGGTACTTGTCGTTACGACAGATGGACAGTTCTGGAAGAATCATAAGCGTTGGCTTGGAACCAGTTGATGATCCCAACATCGTTAAGGAGTTCGTTCTTTCAAAAACAATGTCGAACTACTTCACGACCATTTCCAAAAGACAAAGTTCAATGGGAAACGTTCTGATTTCAGACACTAGCACTAAAAATGCTTCCACATTAGTCACACCAAGATGAGCCTTCGGATTGAAAATTGTTTATTGGTAACCCTATACTTAACTGTGTACAGAAGATTACTATATATATATATATATATTTATATCGTACATGTATTATTAGACGACATGATGAGAGAAACGAAACTTCTATTTAAATCTACATTGTTTTTTCTGTGGACTAAATTTTAAATCTTTATTCTTTTTGGAACAACCATTATTTTTTGCTAGAACGATCTTTATGTTTCAGGACTAATTATTTTTATTTCTAGGTAAACCATTATTTTTGTCGAAACCAACCATTATATTAGTCGAAACCAACCATTATATTAGTCGAAACCAACCATTATATTAGTCGAAACCAACCATTATATTAGTCGAAACCAACCATTATTTTTCTGTGCCAACCATTATTTTTCGACCAATCATTATTATTTTCTAGAACTTATTTCTATCCCACGTATAATATGCAGACGCTGCCTTCACTGCCACTATGTATGCCTTCAGGTTATGTACAAGTTGTCCAGCCCCTTCCAGTATCGTATTCAGAAGTATTTTCATAATATCAGTCCATTGTAGTTTTCATCTGCCTCATGTACTCTTTCCTGAAGTATTACCCTCCATTCGCAATCTTTCCAGCCCAATGTGTGTTGTAATTATGTCCAAAATATGTTAGCTACCGTTTGTTTTAATAGTTTCGAAGAACAAATCATCTGCTACGCTCAGGTCTGAATTAACGTCTCTGTTGGGTCGTATCTCTGTCCAGGACATTTCTGTAGCAATTCCTTACAAATGTTGATATTTTTTCCCATTGTAGATGCCATTGCCCACATTTCACAACCATATGTTGCCAGAGTAAAAAATATAGCTTTTTAATAGTTGTAACTTTGTCTTTAGACAAAGTGTTTAGACATTGTGTTTGCCAATTGATATTTTTCATAGAATATTATCTGTGATGTTTTTTGTTGGAGAGTTATTGCTCCTGATCTGATCACTCGCCTGTGATGTTAATGATTGACCAGAGATATGCAAATTTGCTGACATTTCAAGTTGTTCTTTGTCATTATTTTTGTCTTCTTTGCGTTGAGGAAAATCGTGGTTGAGTATCGCTATGTTGTTGAACTGACATAATCACGCAATTTAGACCTGTAGTGTTTCTTAATATTAGGGTGATGCATACCACATTTTTTTAACATGACCTCCGATATTATGTGGTTGAAACTGTTCATAATGCGGATCTTGACGTGCATTATACTTGTTGTTTTCTGTGTATATATTGAACAGATGTGAGTAGATGAACCCCTGTGTATATATTGAACAGATGTGACAGGATGAACCGCTGTGTATATATTGAACAGAGTTGAGAGGATGAACCCCTGTGTATATATTGAACAGATGTGAGTAGATGAACCCCTGTGTATATATTGAACAGATGTAACAGGGTGAACCCCTGTGTATATATTGAACAGATGTAACAGGGTGAACCCCTGTGTATATATTGAACAGATGTAACAGGGTGAACCCCTGTGTATATATTGAACAGATGTGAGAGGATGAACCCCTGTGTATATATTGAACAGATGTGAGTAGATGAACCCCTGTGTATATATTGAACAGATGTGACAGGATGAACCCCTGTGTATATATTGAACAGATGTGAGAGGATGAAGCCATGTCTCCCCCCCCCCTTTAAACACCATAAACCTGTCTGGTGTTTATCTCTCAAGGCAAACAGATACCGGATGCTCTTGTTAAAGCATGTTAATGAGTCATATTGAAATGTGTATGAAGTTCATACTTTCCAATATGTTTCATAATTTCTTATCTGGCACACAGTCGAAGGCTCATGAGTAGTCTATTAGTCTTGGTGACCAAGGCATTTGAATGGCTACGCACACAGAAAGTAACGCAGGTCTGCATCTTGAGTGACTCTATGAGTATGATTAAGAAGGTACAAGTGGGTCTCGTTCGCGAACAGTGGATTGAGGCCTTGAGAAATGCGAGCTTGAAAGCGGTTACATTTATTTTCGTGCCGGGACATGTGGGCGTTCGAGGCAATGAAAGAGCGGATCAACTGGCATCGTGTGCGATTGTGGCAAAGGGCGATGGGGCAATGGATTGCGCTGACGTTTTGAACTCCTTAAGAGATATAACACGCGAGAGTGAGACTAATGTGGATGATGATTCCTTTTCAATGGCTAGGATTAAAGATCAGGGATTGAGATGTGGTGTTGCTAGAGGTGAACATTTTGGAGGGCGCAGAAGAATGATGGTCAACCAGCATAGGACCGGTACTGTCAGCAGAAGTGTGATGGCGGATACACTCAAGGAGAGATCGGAGCAACTATGGATGTGTCCAGTTTGCAGTGATGATGATCCGACGACTAACTTAACTTAACTTAACTATTAGTCTATGAAACAGGTGTATATGTCTGAGTTGAATTATTTACAGTTCTATATTATATTTCTCATATTAAGGATATTAGATTGTTCTAGAACAACCAAGAATTTTCTTTTTTCTAGATATCTATGTTTTTGCCCGGTGCAAACATTTTTTCGATTTTTGATTAACGACCTACGATTCCAATTTTGTATAAAATTTACGTGGATCCGAAATTTTGTGAAATTTGTGACGTCACGAAATAACGGCTTAGTTCTAGATATAAAACAGCTATAGTTTCTTAGAGATGTAGGAAATCTGTTACAGTCGAGAGAACAGTTGTCGGGTGCAAAGATGTACGCGCCACCTACTGAGAGCATTCCCCCATGTGAAACAACACCCACTGCGTGTCCCACCTACGTGCACGTCACCCACTAAGAGCCCAGAACTATACGTCCTTTTTCAATTGAAAATATCCTCGTCAAACAACTGATGGGTAATTATAGCCAAGGGAAATAGTCAATGAAAAATCTAATAATACAGATTTGCCTGCCCCTTGTAATTTATTTTGTTTGCTTGTCTAAAAAATGTAGGCCCGTTAACATGAAATTTTCTGTCTTCCCTTAACTATAATTTATTTTAATATGGACCAAATATTTTGTTTGTGTCGAAATGCTATTTTATTTTTGAATAAAAAGTATTCTTTTCTAAACCAATTATTATTCTTCTCTAGACCAAATTTTATTCATTCTGGATCAAATGTGATTTTATTCAGGACCAAACATTGATTATTTTTCTGGATCAAATGTTATTTTTTGTCTATGCCAAACGTTAATTTTGTTCTAGATCACATATTATATTTGTATAAATCTAAAGGAAACATTTTTCGACGACATGAGCACTGTTTGATATTCATCTTGTGTTTTTCTAAACAATTTTTTTGTAGGTTATACTATGACGTAAGTGTGTAGCTGAGCGAAATTTTAACACACCTCAGAAAATTGCACACAAGACTTGCAACATTATATACTGTTAATTGTGCATGAACATTTAATGCAAGTGAAATCCTGTTTTTTGGGGGATCTTCTATGCTGAGTTCGTATCTAGCCAATTCGTATCTCACTGCTGGTGGTTGGTACCAAACGTTCGATTTTTATCTGCACAACTAATCAGTAAACACTATCATGAGCAAACACATGCACAATTATTGTCACCTCTACCTGTTGCAATCATTCTGCATGAAATAAAATTTACGTTCCTTTTCTTTTGACTATTTCGTTAATGTGTATAATCTTGTAACAGTTAATTAGTTAATGAATTAGTCTGTCCGTCCGTTCATACGACGATCATTCAGTCAGTTCGTGAGTTTGGTGTGCTGTTTTGTGTGCCTGGTGACACCGCATTTCAAAACAAACTTCTTTATTTCTTCTGGATACAGAAAAAGTAATCATTATTTTGATTCATTCTTGTATCAGCGCTTTTTCTCGTAAATAGTTCAGTACGTCAGCCCGGCACATGGGTTGATGTGAGTAGCCTGATGTAGTCTTATACATTGAACTAGATGAGCATGGTTGAGGAGTTCTTGTCTAGTTTGATGTAGTCTTATACATTGAACTAGATGAGCATGGTTGAGGAGTTCTTGTCTAGTTTGGTGTAGTCTTATACATTGAACTAGATGAGCATGGTTGAGGAGTTCTTGTCTAGTTTGATGTAGTCTTATACATTGAACTAGATGAGCATGGTTGAGGAGTTCTTGTCTAGTTTGATGTAGTCTTATACATTGAACTAGATGAGCATGGTTGAGGAGTTCTTGTCTAGTTTGATGTAGTTTTATACATTGAACTAGATGAGCATGGTTGAGGAGTTCTTGTCTAGTTTGATGTAGTCTTATACATTGAACTAGATGAGCATGGTTGAGGAGTTCTTGTCTAGTTTGATGTAGTTTTATACATTGAACTAGATGAGCATGGTTGAGGAGTTCTTGTCTAGTTTGATGTAGTTTTATACATTGAACTAGATGAGCATGGTTGAGGAGTTCTTGTCTAGTTTGATGTAGTCTTATACATTGAACTAGATGAGCATGGTTGAGTTCTTGTCTAGTTTTATGTAGTCTTATACATTGAACTAGATGAGCATGGTTGAGGAGTTCTTGTCTAGTTTGATGTAGTTTTATACATTGAACTAGATGAGCATGGTTGAGGAGTTCTTGTCTAGTTTGATGTAGTTTTATACATTGAAAAGTCCATGCATTCCACTCCTGGGAGAATGCATCATCTACTCCTGGGAGAATGTATCATCTACTCCTGGGAGAATGCATCATCTACTCCTGGGAGAATGCATCATCTACTCCTGGGAGAATGTATCATCTACTCCAAGTTGTTAATTCAGGTGACAACTTACTGGCTTCAGAAATAAATGTCTAGTATCTTCAGAAATTTTTTTTTAAACATTTCTGAAAAACGTGTCTACAACAGAACAAACAAAAACACGAAGATAAAGTAATATTGATGTATATATCACTAGTATATTGAATAAATATTTCAACCCAAGGTCCAAAAGAAAAGAACATTGCACACAACGGATGTAATACAACATTAACCACGTACGAAGTACAAGACAATTATAAATAACTGTTAGGATATAAATACAACTATGTTGCTACTATTCACGTACTGTCATTGACATCAATTATCTCAGGAAGGCATGGCCATCTCACTATTTCGTTGTAGTTATATATAATTGTCTTCTGCTCCGTACTTGGTTCATGTGTGTGACGCGACTGTCGTCAGTGAAAGATATACGAACATAATCAACACAAGCCTTCATACGTGACCATGTTGGTTTGTCAATATATACGAAAATAAGCGAAAACATGACGTAAAATGCGTGATTTCATTCTGCTCGTAGGTCTTCTTTTGTCGAATGTTACGGCCATGATGTACAATATACAGTGCAATGATTTGACATCAGCGGCCTCCGAAAATAACAGTGGGGTATTACAAGAACAGCCATAAGAATCGATAACCAAACAGGAGAATTTCAACACATCAAACACAGGATTAGACAAGGTTGTGTGCTGTCACCTGATCTGGCTAATGTATACAGTGAAATGATAATGAGATGCATAGAACATATCCCTGGAATATCAGTTGGAGGACATATTATAAACAACATACGACCCGCTGATGAAGAGTTTTGATAGCCGAAAATGAAACACAGTTACAAGAAATGATGAATTTATTATTGAACGTGAAAGTCAAAACAAACGGCTTAGTCTGAATAGCAGGTAAGCTGAAGTAATGGCATTATAAAAGAATAAATGTTGTCCAAGATGCAAAGTACATGGGATCAGTCTGAAGCAAGTCAACATATTCAAATATTTTAGTGCATTAATAACATCAGATGGAAGATGTATTAAAGAAGTCAAATGTAGAATGTTCCAGGCAAAGGCAACATTTCACAAGATTAAAAACATTTTATGTAATATATCTTTGTCAGATGATTTGAGAAAGAGAATTCTTATAAGTCATATAGAACCAAGTGATGTATGGAAGTGAATCTTGGACACTCAGCAGAACAGTGAAAAACTATATTTAGGCAGCAGAGATATAGTTTCATAGAAGAATATTGAGAACACCATGGACAGATATAAAGCGTAGTGAAGATATCTTGAAAGAAGTTAGTTCAAAAAGAAAGCTGCTTACCCGCATCAGAAAGAGACAGTCCACATTTTCGGATACATCATGAGAAGAGTAAAGATGGAACACATTGTAGCAACAGACAAGTTGAAGAGCAAGAGATGTAGGGGAAGAACAAGAGAGAAAATGCTTGACAACCTAGCATTGTGGCATGGGAGAACATCGGTATCGGAAATGATTGGCATCACACGAATAAGAAGGCCGTGGAAAGACAGGATAACCAACGCCACACGGCATGGACCATAAAAAGAAGATTACAATTTTGTGTCCTAATCTTTTTCTGCACAAGATCTTCTTTGCCATTATACGACTACTAATGCAATTACTACTATTTCTAACCAATGTTGCACGATTTCAATCCTGTACTGTCAATGGATAGTTGTAAAATGTACATGTTTTCCGACGTGTGATTGGCTTTAATATAATGTGATTCGATAGGCATGGTGGGATGAGTTCTTGACTAGCCTGATGTAGTTATATACATTGAAGTAGATGGGCATGGTTGAAGAAGTTCTTATCTAGCTTGATGTAGTTGTATGCATTGAAATAGATAGACATAGTGAGAGAAGTTCTTATCTTGCTAGATGTAATCCAATGCATTGAAATAGATGGGCGCATGCGGTTGAGTCTGTGGGTCTCACCAATCTCTCACTAGACAAACCATCCATGCAACAGAAAACCTTGGTAGATGAATGCTTTTATATTGAGGTTATCTTCTTATAGAAGCTTCATGGCACGTCATCTATACAATCCCGTAGTCGTAACCTTCGATAACAGTTACCATGTTGTTCCGACAGGCCGACGTTGTGATTGAACTAGTTACGGGCACGGCATGGGTGGACGGAACAAGAAAGAAACCTCTCGCAAGGGCCAGAGCTGTGCCCTGATGTCAACGTCTGTTTCGGCGGCATTAGACTCGAAACACCATCGAGTTGGCTGGCTGCTGGAACAGAGGGCGGGGCACTTATGGGAATGTCCCACGTGCTGTGAGGCCAGTTTCTAATCAAGAAGGATAATCAAGAATTGAAATAGATGGACATGGTGGGAGAAGTTCTTATCTAGCCTGGTGTAGTTCTATGCATTGAAATAGAACATGATGTACTGTTTATAATAAGTCTTAGCTGGTAACTGAATGGAATTTGGATTGGTTATTATGATCCTTCCATATCAGAACAGTTATAGGACTTGGATCTTCTCAAGTACGACATTCGAATGCATCTAAACTTTCACTGCTGATGACAGGTCGTTTGCTATTGGAGGCAGGTACAGTATGCAGTTTGCTAAATCTCTGCTAGTCATATGGACGCAGTATTTGCATAATGTTTTAATCGATTCTTACTCTGCTAATCTATGTCCTTATTCGATCATTTTCTTAGATGTTTATTGAGAGACTGCACCGCTTGTTGCCTGTTCATTTTTTTTTAAAGTGTTTTTTACTTCTTCCACCTTCGACGGTTTCCTACATTACTGCTTTCGACAAGAAATCCTGTCGGCATACATGTCCACATTATGCTAGTTGTCGTATCACTATTGAGAACAGTTGTTCTTGTGGACTTAAATATATCTTGATTTTCTTTCATACGTACACATTGGACTTATGCTATCTATTAAAAATTCGTATAATACGTCTGTAACATTTGTATTTGAAGGCCTGTAGTCGTCTCTATGTCTGCAGTGAGTGTCCAACTCTCACAAACATACAACACAATGGAAAGCACTAGTGAGTTATTAAAATTGATTTTCACGCGAACACTGATGTTGCTTTTCCAAATTAAGTTTAGTCTTGACATCGAAGCTAAAGCCATCTCTAGCTTTATCTTTAATTATGCTTTTAATTTTCCATCATTGCATATGCTAGATCCGAGGTATTTGAAAGCTTTCTCCTCATTTAAAGTTTATATCCATTCATCGTAGTGCCAGTCTGTTCTTCTGTGTCTCTGCTGTTAACCAAGACCTTGCTCTTTTCAGTGTTAATTTCCATTTCGTACTTAACTTTTTCCAACTTTGCTATTTACTCTTGGAATTATTTTTCTGGCCCACCTATAAAATTAATGTCAGCAGTGAAGCGCAAATTGCAAATAGAGCGACGTCTGATCAATATAGACGTGTTATAATCATGAAGGGTCTCCGGTATTATTTTCTATATATATATGGTGACAAATACTGAAGACATATTACATCCGTGCCGAACTCCCACATTTATTTTAAATAACTCGGCAATTGTATCATTTCATACTTATATTTTTAAAATCAAGTATTTTAGAAAATATTTTAATACAATTTTTATAAAATAAAATATGATCACGTAAAAAAAATTATAAACCAGCATCAAATAAGAACTATGAGCCGCTACATTTCTTCTGAGAATGAGATCAAATAACAGACTAGTCAGGTTAGCCCTGATGATTGTCTTGTTTGAATTGTAATCTTCGGACATCGTGGTGGTAAAATCCCTACTAGTAAATCGTGGTGGAAACATCCCTACTAGTGAATCATCGTGGTAAAATCCCTAATAGTAAATCGTGGTGGGAACATCCCTACTAGTGAATCATCGTGGTAAAATCCCTAATAGTAAATCGTGGTGGCAAAATCCCTACGTAGTAGCTTATAGGCTACTACGACCTCAATAAATTTATATAGTAAATGACTTTGATATAATCAAATTGGACAAATGTCCGCGGTTGAAAGGTAAGCACCTCGCCATAAGAGGTACATTAGTAGTAGGCACCTCTCTGTCGTTCCAAACGATAGTATTATTGTAATGCCAACTGTCAAGGACTTATAACCGGCAACCTCCATATTCCGAGTTGATTCCGAGACTCGTTAAAGTCAAGAATGGAGTATATTTCTCCAATGCCAGGACTGAAATATAGAGACTATGTGTTGACCAAGCAACATGAACCCCTTTATCTGTTTCCCTTGTTAACCCCAAAGGAAAGGTAATACTAATACATTGGAACAATGCAAGCTGCAGGGTTGGGTGTTGCTGTATCTGTTCGCCTATCTTTGCTATAGGTCTATATTAAATGTCTTTACAGACTCTTAAATATTGGTTGGTAAGAATTCAAGTCAAACATGCAAGTAAGAGAAGACACCAAACAGCATTATGTTTCTACAAGAATAAGAAGAAAACTATGGACTTATATGGGCATGTACTTAGAATGAATGAAAACAGACAGCCATTACAAGCATTAAAATGGGTACCAGATGGAAAAAGAAAAAAAGAGGAAGACCAAGAGCGAATCTTCGCAAAACAACCATCAAAGAGGATATGACCATGGATCTCAACAACATACACGATTTACACACATTAGCATCACATCGCTCGACTGGAGCGCTCGGGTTTCTGCCCAATACACCGCGCTCGGCTTTCAAGGAACATAGATATGTGGCTCCCATCTTATACCAGTTGTCAACTAAAGCTAAGAATAGTCCTTACGCCTTTTGCTTTTTTTTTTCCTTGGATAAGCCTTGTATGATGTACTTTATTATTTTACCAAAAACGATAATATCAATAAATGATACAAATATTTAGTAATGAACCCTCAGTTATTCAGGGCAGCGGCACGTAAAAACGGAAACAGCAAGATAAAAAGGAAGACCAAGAAAAAGGTGGATTGAAGGAGGTACCAACATTCTGACATGCACAGTAGTACTGGATATTAAGTGTCCAAGCAGCAATAGCCCGAAAACCGATCGTCATTCAATTTTGCCACGCCTTACAGCATAGGCCTAAGCAGACAATGACAATAGATAGACATATAATCTCCCTCTTTCTTGAGAGAAAATAATTTTAGCAGCCGACTTTGTTATGTTATGTTATGTTCCTCCAGGGCCATAGGGCAGAAACCATAGCCTTCCATTTCTGTCTTTGTGTTTCCAGGTCTTTCAATTGTTGCGTGTTGTTTAGGTTCATTGACATGCCTTCTCTATTAATGGTTTTTCGTAGAGTTTCTCTAGGTCTCCCTCTTCTTCTTACTCCAGGTGGCACCCAATATAGTGACTGCTGGGGAATTATTAGGCTGTTCATTCTGAGAACATGGCCGATGTAAGTCCAACGCCTTTGTCTAATGAAGGAAGATATATAGGTTTGTTTGCTTTCCTCTGAAGACTATCACATGCTTTTTCAAAGTCAACAAAATTGATTATGAGCGGGGATTGAAATTCGAGTGATTCTTCAATGATGATGCGAAGAGAAAATATGTTGTCTGTGCAGGAGCGATCTGATCTAAAGCCTGCTTGTTTTTCTCTGAGTAGTTTATCAACAGCATTCTTTAATCTTTCCAATATGATGCTTAGGAAGACCTTGCCTATGACTGATAATAGGGTGATACCCCGCCAGTTGTTGCAGTCTGAGGGGTCGCCTTTCTTGAGGAGTTTGATGATGATACCGTCTTTCCATTGTTGAGGTGCATTTTCATTGCACCAGACATCATTCATAAGAGACAGCAAGTTTTGTAGTGTGTTATCATCAGAAGCTTTAAGCATCTCACTTGTTATTTCGTCTACGCCAGCGGCTTTCATATTTCTTAGTTTATGGATAGCATATTTTAATTCGGTGATAGAGAAAATTTCACATGATACTGGCATGGTTGTCATTTGTGTGTCATTGACAAAGTCTGGAGTAGTTGTTGGTTATGGTCTATTTAATAGATCATTAAAGTGTTCTGCCCACCTCTGTGTTTGGTCGTGGGTTGTTGATAGTAGTTTTCCGTTTTTATCTTTGATGGGTACGTTGTTTGTTGTGACTGTTGTGTTACATAATTGCTTGATTATATGATGTAATGTTTTGCTGTTTCCATTCTTTGCGGCATTTTCTGCTTTTAATGATAATTCGTTTATATGTGTTCTTTTGTCCTGTCGTGCGCTCTTTTTATTTCTTTGTCCATCACATTACAATTTCCTCTAATTATGTCATATTTTACTGGTTCTTTAGTAGATAAAAGTTGTAATTTAACCACTTTTATTAATTTGATTTTATTCCATGTTGTCTCGCTTAAGAATTTCCTTTTCTCACTTTTCTTGAAACGGCTGCTTCTTTCATATCATTTTTGATGTTGTCCCAAGATGTAGTTTTATTATCTATAAGATCTTCAGAATGGTCAGTGGAAAGATTTTGCAATGCGGAGAAACGATTTTGCAACTCCAGCTTGTATGCGTTTTGAATGTTTTGTTCTAACAGGCGATTAGAATCTATTTTCCTATGTTTTTTCAGCTTTAGTGATCCTTTTTAGTTTCACTTTTAGTTTGGCAATACATAAGTTATGATCACTGCCCACGTCTGCGCCTCTGTATGCTCTAACATCTTGGATCATGGTGCGGTGTTTTCTATTGATGCAATTATGGTCTATCTGATTTTTTGTTACTTTGTCTGGAGAATTCCAAGTATTTTTGTGTATATCTTTATGTTTGAATAGTGTACTTGCTAAAACAAGGTTGGTCATTACACAGGTTTCTATAAGCCTCTCTCCGTTTTGATTTATATTTCCTAATCCATGTGTTCCCATGTGTTCTTTTACTCCTTCGTTGTTATTGCAAACTTTTGCATTTAAATCCCCCATCACAATTAGGATGTCGTGTTTTGGCGTTTTATTTATTGTATTGAGGAGGGAATTATAGCCGACTTTACGGCCACAATAAAACGATTTTTATAAACTTATGTTGATAAAAATAATGATAGTGTTTATGTTTATTAATGTAATATTTAAGAACTATTTTCGAATAATAATTTCAATTACCAGTTTTAAAAATTATTTATTTCATCCACGTTACATTTTATTCAAAATTATCACACCATTGACTATTTATCTTAATACACAAGAAATAGTGCAACCTGGCAATATGGCAACGTTTGTAAACACAATGGCTGACTTTGACATGATTTATGTAGAAAGAGATGTGGATGAGGATATTAGTGATAACTACACAATACCTGATCGAGACCCTATTATTATACGAGGAGCCGGAAATGTAACCATGTAAGCAGGTTTTATGAATGATATTTTATTTTTTAGCAGTACGGATATTATAATATGTTGATATTTTAAATATGTTTGTTATTGTTGTAGGCTAGCAAAAGTCAAAATGACATGATCTCATGATGTATGATGATGACGACCACCAGGCCAGTCGAACGTCATAACTAGTCCTACAAACAGCTGATGATCAATGGGTGATTGTGATTAACACAACATGTTAACAGACACCAATAATGGGTGCCAAATAATGCATTAGCAAAATATAATTGTATTGACATATAAATGATTTACGTAAGTCACAAAAATTTATGACGTTACCATTAATATGACAATAATAATAATCAATTTACTTTATTTACTATAATTTAACACTGACTACAGTGACTATAGTACTACACTGTTAACAGTAACACCTAAGCCCTAGTCACTAGGCTTGTGGGCTAGGGGCTGCATGACCATGGTCTTACTCTTCACGATACTCTTTGAATCAGCAGGAATTTCTAAAAAATTGTATATATGTGACTAATTTGTTATGAATTGTTTAATTATAATTCCTAAATCATGTAGGCCTATTATATACCATATACGACAATGTTCGACAGTGAGTTCTCATCATTGTATAGTTTATAATAATAGATAAAAAGGGGCCTATAGGCCTATCTGAGAATAGCATTTAGACTTAAACAAAAATTAGGATGAAGGAAGTGTGAAAAATAATTAGGGTCTGTTTGTTATGACAATATGAATTCCACTTTAAAACTTTATTTTACGTTTAGCACGCTATGTTTACAATTACATAATTTCTCTCCAGCAGTATTTTTTTTAAATGTTGCGTAATTGTTGGTTGCTGTTTTGAAAACGTTATAATGTTTTTGTTATTAGAGATATTTAAATAATATGTATGCATAAAAATAAAGAATTGAATTCAGCATATATTAGTGTAAGATTTGGCTGTGATACGAGATGTGTGAGAAAGTCGTAAAGATTTTTTTTCCACAAAAAAACATTTTCTGCCTTTTAAAAAAAAATTCCTGGAGTGGCAACAGTGTGATACAGACAGAATTTTAAAGTATTTATGGTCATAATTTCACTGAGGAAAATAAATAAACATTATAGATTTGTCATTAAATCATTCTCTAAAGCTAGATCTAGTCCAAAACTGAATCGCTCCAAAACAGTTGATGTATAACATTGAAATATATCAACCAGCATGGTGTAACCTATTTTTGAGTGTGATTAACAACTTACCTCTCAAGAATTCATCATCCTAATCACAATCCATAATGATTTTACTGAAAATACAATAAAACAAAAATCTATAAAACCTTTCATGGCACTGCTCTTGTTTGAATATGTCTATAAATTGCGAAAATTTAAATATTTCACTGACATTTGGTTCACGCTGCCACTGAACTTACAGAAAAAATAAAGTCAATTTGAATCACTTGCCAAATTTTAAATAATCTGGTAACAACATTTTTTTTAGTTAGTCTTCTTTTATTGATTACAGGGGACCTAGCAACAGGACTTTTTTGGGACTTGTACACTCAACCGCGGCTATATTATACAGTGTACACTGTTGTAGAACACACTGCACGTGAGCGTGCTTACAGTTAAAATAATTATATGTACCTGGTACATTATCCAAGAAAGTTTCATCCACATTTGGTCATTGTTTTGAATACTCTTTCGCGTTCAAGTAAACTAAGTTTGTACTTTTCAGAAATGTCTACTAGTGATTTTGAAAAGGAGATGTTGTCAAGTGATTCAGATACGACTGAGATTTATGAGATTTATATGTTAGATATTACTGACAGTAACATAGATGACAGTGAAGGTAGTAATACTAGTGAAGAATTAGAAGGACATTATTATCACATTTTTCCATGGTTTAGTGTACATGAAACTGAACTGCATAGAGATGACTCCTACCCATTCATATAAATTACTAGACCTAAGCATATGCCACCAGATAATGGTCCTCCTGTGGTATATTTTGAGTTGTATTTAACAGTAGCTCTAATTGAACCATTAAAGAAACAAACAAATATGCCAAACACTTTTTGGATAATACATCTCTGAAAATAAAGTCCCTGGCACATTAATTGTTTGTTGTGAATGAGATGAAGGTATTTGTTGCAGTGATTCTCAACATGGGTTTGATCAGGAAGCCATCAATAAAATCCTACTGGTCTACATTTGATTCTCAGTAATAGAAGCAATCATCAAGGACCACAGAAAAGACAAATCAAACCAGATAGTGGATGCATATGCAGGAGTGTCAGGCATCCCAAACAATGAAGAGAAAGATTGTTATGTTTGCAGCAGCAGAAAAATTTAGGGAGGAAAAATGAAGCTGCAACATATGCAGAAAATGTCATAACGGAATGTATGCCTCCAAAACATAATTGTTTTTATAATTGTTTTTATTGTTTAGACAAAATAAATACTTCTTTTTCATGAGTTTGATGTGTTTTGTCAAATGTGTGTCACAAGTTGGAAATGTAAAAAAATATAATTACAATAGGCCTATGAAAATTGGTGGCCTAATTACATGTGTTTCAACCTTCAGAAGTTCATAGAAAGATACTGCAATTTATTCTCTCAAATAATATATATACTTTACTATGTTTAATCATAGCAATGATTTTTTTTAAAGAATTTTCAAAAATAGACCCTTGTCTTCTTTTCTTTTCCTGGAAATGGCTCCATTTGTTTTTGAGTGCCATTAAGAGATAGAATTAGAAATGATAACATCAGATAACCAAAACAATACCAGTATTGGAACACATTACGCCTCAGAACAGGCCACTGCAGACTGTTGGGTCACCTTTATCAATTAACGATCTCATACACAGATACATGTCCATGTGGATCCGGAACCCAGACTCCAGAACACATACTTCTGGACTGCCCAACATACAAAGAGCAGAGACAGCAGACCTGGCCAGAGGATACAGACTTGAGGCAAAAGCTATGGGGCAGCCACTCTGACCTGGAGGAGACAGTTGGAGCCGCTCCGACCTGGAGAAGACTTCGTCTTGATGACAGGTCTGACGGTATAGCATGACCACATGCTGAACGCAGAAGGAACACATCAAAAGACAACAAAGGAAGTGGTTTTCACATGTTTCCAGACTACCAACAGACATCATGCCACAGAGTATTCCTCATAGACATGTCATTTCTATTGTTACAATTTTTATTTTGTCTTGTGCTGTCATTGTCCAGGTTTTACACCGGTAGCACAGTGAAGGGATAATAATAATCTTGTATAATGCAACTTTAGTGTCTATGTTTGCAATTTTGTTCTTAAAAATATTGTCATCTGGTATTCTGGTATTTGATGATCTGGTATTTTTTGCTGCATCTATTTTGTGTCTCTTTACTGTTTTTGCCTTCATTTGATATAATGCTTCCTAGGTAAAAGAACTCCATTACCTGTTTAAATTGTTTATTATCGATGGAGATATTGATATTTCTTTCTTTGCTATTGTGATATAATTAGTTAGCCCTTGAAAATTTAAATACAATGATATCTCAACCAAGTCTGTATATCCATCCTGAAAAAAAAATAATTTCTAATTAATTTGGCATCAAAATAATTTACCGGTACATGGAACATATAGGAAAATATTAAACTACCCGGTAGTGACCACAAAATGTAGCTGAGCTGATAATTTCTAAATTATCTTAGTTATTTTCAATAAAACAACACCCACACTATACATTTTTGTGTTCGTGAAGACAAGATGCTTTGTTGATCACATTTCTGGAATTTTCAGATCTACACAGAACTAATTGATATTCAAAGTGGTGCAAATTTGCATAATTATAATGAAAATAAATTATATATCCATTAATCATAACAAAATACCACAGAAACTATATATTTTTGTATCTACAAAGAAAAGACGTTTCTGTTGATCACATTGATGTGATTCTCACATAAATGTACAACTAATTAATATTACAAATGGTGGCTAATTGGCATAACTAAAACAAATATTGATGTTCTTTTTTAAATAATTGCTGTTTTCAGTAATGTCCAGATGCATGTGGTTGCGTCTGTGAGTCTAACCAATGGCCCACTAGACATACCACCCATGCAACAGAAAACCTTAGTGGATGACATGCCGTTATATTGAGGTTATCTTCTTAGAGAAACTTCATGAAACGTTATCTATACAATTATGCTTTTATTTTGTTGTTGAAATGTATTTCATGTTACCTGAATATATATGTATGCACCCTCTGTGGTTTGGAGGAAGCCAGAGATTTACTGTGCAGCACTGGGGAGGAGGAAACTGACAGCACTGTTTTTTCCAATGGCTGAAACCCATCATAGAGGCACAGTGACTCAGGACGTGGCAATCCTTTTGACTTTGGATATTTGGTTGCATGCCTGGAGCAATAGAGAAGTTCGGCATAACCAGTAGTAAATTGGTAGCGGGGAATGAGCACAGTGAACCCTATCTTGGTTACAGTGGCTAGGAGCAGTGCATAGGTTGAAACCTACCTTCCTGGAGGTGTGATAGTTATTCTCTGGCTCTGTCCCAGGGTGGGCCGAAAATCCACAGACTTCCCAGCAATATAATGGCATTAGGTCAAAGGACATGAGCCCATGGACCGCTGGATCAGCAACCAACCAGCAATGTCCAGCACTATTAAAAATTACATATATAAAAAGAAAAATGGTTAAAGAACTTAGTAAATCTAGTGGCAAGCAGGTGCAGTGAACTACGCCCTAAATGTAAACCCTGGTCACAAGAAATGTATAGCCTAAGCAAAATTTTCTGCACATAGAAATAGAGATTATATGGAAGTACTTAATAAATTAAATAAAGCTCTGAGACACACCCCGGGCACCCCGATTGCACGTAAGATATAAAATTTTCAGTGAGCACTTCAGTTTTGAACATCAAAACAGACAAACAAAACAATAAATAAGCAACAGATATTATTTTCAATTTTGTTCAATGTTGTCTACTCTTTTCATTTTAACAGATTCGGTTTGAGTAACAGATTTGAAACAGAGTTTCCAAAAGGCCTCTCTGCCAAGGTTTGTTTAGAGATATACATAGCTCAACAAGTTGACCCATGATAATTTGTACTAGACAGCTGGTGTCTTATCAACTTACCAAAAGTCTGTATATTACTGTCACATACCATCACAGAAGGTCTCCAGAATCTCATTGATTCCTCAAAAGAACATAGTGGAAAGCACAACCTATTTCTGAACTAAAATTGACCATGGAAGACCATGGTTATAGTAGAACCCTCAGAAATGAGGTCAATGACATGGCCTGATGAAAGCTGTGAAATAAACTGCAGAGATTGGTCCAATGACATGGTCTGATGCCAGCTATTGAAGAAACTTTAGACATGAGGCCACAGACATGGTCTGATGCCAGCTATTGAAGAAACTTTAGACATGAGGCCACAGACATGGTCTGATGAAAGCTATGAAAGAAACTTTAGAAATGAGGCCAATGACATGGTCTGATGAAAGCTATGAAAGAAACTTTAGAAATGAGGCCACAGACATGGTCTGATGCCAGCTATTGAAGAAACTTTAGACATGAGGCCAGTGAAAGGGTCTAAGGAAAGCTATGGAAGAAACTGCAGAAATGAGTTCAATGACATGGTCTGTTGAAAGCATATAAACTTGAACCAATGTTTATATTATTCCAGTTATGTGTGTTTTAATATCATTGTAAAGAGGAAGTATGTGTTTACCTATATATTATCACTTATGAATATAATTTAGATATAATGTGTGTCATGTTACGTATTCTCTCCAGAATATTGTCTTCCCAATGAACTCTCTGAACCCCTTTCTGTCTTGGGCGATGCGGCTTGCATTTTCCAATGATGTATTCATGTTATCTTTAATGTCATCATAATGTACATCGTCTTCTTGGTCTGCTCTTTTTCCTCTCCCAGGTACTCTGCCCTCCTTTATTTGTCTTTCTAAACAGTTGTGTCTCTTTATATGATCAAACAGGTGTAGTTTTCTTTTTGTTGTTCATTTTTAGTAACCAACATTCTGAAATCTTCAATGTTTTTATATTATCTCTTTTTTTTCATTCCATCATATTCTAAGTATTTCCTGTAGCATTTCATCTCAAAGGCATTGATCTTCTTTGCTTCTATTTTACTTAGGGTTCAAGTTTCACAACCAGAAAAATAAAAGTTCATAGCATTCGCAATTTCATTTTGATTTTGTTGTTTTTCTTTCTTTTTTTTCAACCATGTTATTTTACAAAATGCCATTGCCAATCTTTTCCTTATTTCTGCCATGTAGTCTCCTGTACCTTTGATGTTTGCTCCTAAGTATTTGAATTTATCTACACATTCTATCTCAGTATTGTCTATTCTGATTTTTGTTTTTTTGCACATTTAGATATAATGCATCCTCAAAATAGACAATTTAATTTTTAGTGTTTTAAATCTACTTATGTAGATAATGTACAAGAAGGTTTCTTTAGATGATGTCATATGCTGAAGCTGCATGTGGTGGACTATTGGTGCAAATAAAACAACAACTCATCTCATTTTCTGGACTACATCCTGCTGAAAATCTAATAAGACCATTTTCCTGCTATAGAGATCCATTAAAAGTTTGAGAATGAACACTAAAGAAAAAAAACATGGGTCGTGTGGATTCCTTAGATGATGTCACTATGTGATATCATTAATGCCAAAGAGGGGATGGAATTATATACACTGATTGATCTGTTGTGGCTAGACATGTTCGCAGTGCTTGGGCTTTCACAGCTCAGTACGCGGGTAAAATGATCAGGGAGGAGAGTGGTGCCTTTGCGGTTACTACAAGTAGCATGACCATGGAGACTATGGCAGTGACCAGGGCATTTGAGTGTGTATGCACGCAAAAGATAACACAGATCTGCATCTTGAGTTACTCTATGAGTATGATTAGGAAGGTACAAGTGGATTGTGTTCACAAACAGTGGACACTGAAAGTGGTTACATTTATGTTTGTGTCTGGGCATGTGAGTATTCGAGGCAAAGAAAGAGCAGATCAACTGGCATCATGTGCGATTGTGGCACAGGGCAATGGATCGAGCTGACATTTTGAACTTCTTAAGAGATATAGCACGCGAGAGTGAGACTAATATGGATGAAGATTCCTTTTCAGTGGCCAGGATTAAAGATCAGGGTTTGAAATGCAGTGTTGAAATGACGTGAACATTTTGGAGGTCGCAGAAGAATGATGGTCAACCAGCATAGGACCAGTACTGTTAGTAGAAGTGTAATGGCGGATACACTCAGGGAGAGATCGGAGCAACTATGGACGTGTCCAGTTTGTAGTGATGATGATCCGACAACTAATTATGCGATAAATATATGTAGTGTTCTTTAATAAATCATTCAATGATCTTCATGAACTCAGATACAGGAGTATATACATAGATAAAGAGTTAAGATTTGTTTAAGTAAAATGTACCTCTTATGGTGAGACTCACTCCTTTCAACTGCAGACATTAGTCCAGTTTGATTATATAAGAGCTTTACAACCATCAACAAATAGTGGAGGCTGCAGTTCTGGTAATTCAAATCACCTTGACTTCCAGATTTTTGTTTGAGAGGTTAAAGTAAGACCATACTTCAGTTTATATATAGCCTAACACCTAAATCTATTCTAAATCATTCTTCTTGATTGATCTAAATTTTTTCATATATCAATGTCTGTATACTTTGTATCAGCTGACAATAAAAAACTCAAATCAATCAAAGGTCAATAGTTTGCTGTGGCCATTGGTCCAGTTCTAATAATCTGTAAAAAGCTATGATAGAGGTTACGGTTAGAGTTACTGTTACAAAGCATGACTGTTAATTCTAGTGATCTTGTTGCCCTTATTTGCACCAATGGCGGTTATTTGAAATATAACTCTAATCGTTATGGTCACCTACACTAACCCTAATCTGAACACTAACTCTAAACCTACTAGAATTGAAGCATACTGTGTACAGAATCATGCTATTCAAATATTGTAGAATTTTTAGGCTCATTAATACATCCGATCATATCGCCACCAGTACAATCTGATGGTTAGCAACCACATGCTAGTTTGAGGAGTTGGGTTTTTGTTGTAAACTCAATATCAGCTCTGCTTACCGAGCAGACCTAAAACCTATTAAAATTAGCAATCATGATTTCACAAGCTTCTCATGAAACATATGCACTTGTAGTAAGAAAAAACTTTATAAAATCCCCTTATTTATGAAATAGTTACCTAAATTATGTGACTTTGCCCACAGTTACAGACAACCATAGCATCTACAGAAACCCATTTGGGAGAACAACAATAAAATATTGTGTTTTGAGGATGCATTTATCATTTGTTGTTCTGCAGGTTGCACCAGAAGAATTCAAGGCAACAATGATAAGGATAAACAAGGTCCTGAAAAAATCCTTGCCTGTAAATGTCAAGTGGCTCTTTTGTGGTTGCGTCTGCTGTTGTTGCACTTTAGGATGTTCCTTGTGGCCAGTAGTTTGTCTCAGCAAAAGAGTAAGTACTATTTCTTTGTACTTGGTGATAACACACACCATATACAGAAATGGAAAGAGGAGTAAGAGAGGGATGTATTTTCTCACCCAGTCTGTGTGGTATTTACACAGAGAATTTTTCAAGATGCAGAAGGAATAGCAGTTCTCCAGATATATGGAAACATAATAAACAGTATGTGATATGCAGATGACACAATCTTCTTTTAACAGAAAGTAAACAGGATCTAGAATGTCTAATATATCAAGTTGACAAATTAAGTAGAGATTACAGACTAGATATTGACATTTAAACAAATATTCAATAGGATAATCAACAAAATCAAAGAGGAACAAATGCTGAACATAGAAAATAGATGGAGAGATACTGTAACAAGTAGACCTTTACCTGTATTTGGCACATTTACCTGTATTTGTTATCCATCATAATTTAAATGATGATAAAAGCAGAAGTTAACCTTACTATTAAAAAAAAGGAATGTTGTAAAGTGTGCATTCATTGATGTCACAACATCAATGTGAAATATAAGATAGGAAATGGACACTCTTTGCTCTCTGGCCTTTCTCACTTTTCTCCCTCTCTCGCCATTCTTACTCTCTTCCTCCTAGTATCTTCATGCTTTCTTTTTCTTCTTCTGTTTGTTCTCGTATTCCTGCAGATCAACAGGATGTGTTCTGGAGAAAAGTGTTAAGTCATGATTTATAGCTTAGCTGCACTTTTCCACCTGAAACATCCGACTTCAGCATGGCGTTGCTGGGTCATTTTGACTCCATAAGCAAAATTTGATTAGTCACCTCTTATGACAGGTAACAGTGTCACTATTCTTTGCTCCCCTTTGGGCCCTCAACACATGGGCAATATTGATACCATTTCCATGTCTCTGTGTAGTGTTTCTTGTTTGCTGTCTTTCATCTAAATAAAGGCTTTCTTGCCAAAACATAACCTATCCTCATTTCTTGTAACTTGTATGTTGTGTTAGTTATTGAAACAAACAAATATCTATTTCCGTTTATATTCATTTTTCTCTCTTTCAGTCACGACATTCTTTGGAGAAAGTACTCGACTGGGAAAATAATCATCTATATCAGAAAGTAAGTCTTCTTGATGATGAGACAAATGATAACAATTGAAGTACATTCAGCTATGTTAGAGTTTATGATCATGTTTAGTATTTTAGTTTTCTCCATGTTCTTTCTCAAATGCCCACCAAATCTCTCTTATAGTAGGACAATAGCCCTATTAGATTGTCAGCATGATATGATGATGTTCCTCCTCCGCAAGTGAAGATGAATACAGCATGAAAAAATAATAACATGTGGTGAACAAGTAAAAAAAAAAAAAAAAATTTGTGTGATTGTCTGATTTGGTTTGGGTTTGTGAGTTCGTAGATGTCCGATTCATGCCAGGAAAGCTGTATTGCAGTGCATGCAGGAGTGCAGAAGGTTCAGAGAAGGAGAATATTTTTATTTGTCCTTCCGCTTCCATCTCTTGTAAATTGTCACAGTGTTCTCTCTTTTTCAAATTTAATGATGCCTGCAGTGATCTGGGTATGCCAAGCTGAATGATCAATGGCTGTAGTCTCCAAGGAGTTAGGATTGTTGCTGCAGTGCTTGAGAAAGTTCTTTAGGTGATGCTTGAAGCGCTTTTTCTGCCCTCCGCTTGAACGTTTACCATCGCACAGCTCCCAATAGAAAAGTCTGGAAAGCACTTGTCAGGCATATGGACGATGTGGCTAGTCCAGCGGAGTTGGGACCTAGTCATCAGCACAGCTTTGCATACAGGACTTTTGAATGATTTCCATGTCTGGTACTCGATTCTACCAACATACTCCCATGATGTTTCTTAGGTATAGAAGGTGGAAAGAGTTAAGCTGTCAAGCATGTCTCACATAGACAGTCCAGGATGATACAGCATGAAACAGTGTTAGTAGAACCACTGTGCAGTAGACATCCAGCTTAGCTGTCAAACTGAGACCACGCCTGATCCAGACGTTGGCACGAAGGCTCCAGAATACTCCACTGGTGTGAGCAATACGTAGGGCAACATCCTCGTCAATTGTCGCAATTTGCAATAAACAATACACAGGATATATTCCAGAGAATATAAATGTGTTGTGTTGCCATTTTATTTTTATCAGTTACCCATGGCCTGACACATCTGACTTTGGTGTTGGTAACTAATACATTCAGTGTTTTTACCACTTTCACTAAATGGTGGATGTCTAACCATATTGTTAGTATAGTAAGCCAGCTGTATGAGAGAAATGGTTCTCATACTTACATGCATTTGATTACATGTAATCTGTGTTCACTTGTTAACATATTTGTCAACATAGAGATCTGTGTTCTCTTGTTGATATATTTGTCAACATAGAGATCTGTGTTCTCTTGTTGACATATTTGTCAACATAGAGATCTGTGTTCACTTGTTAACATGTTTGCCAACATAGAGATCTGTGTTCACTTATATTTCAACAACTGATATTTCCTAAAAGAAAAAACATTCTGTGCAGCAGAGCACTACCAATAGATCACTATCAACAGAGCACAATCAATAGATCCCTATCAACAGAGCACTATCAACAGAGCACTATCGATGCTGATGTGACTTTGGGTGCTAGGATCCTATATTAGAGCAATTATTTCTATAGTGAAGCAAGGACTGTAAACACAAAGGATGGAAGTAAGTAAATTGAAGGCCACTGAGATTTAGGTATTTTTTTAAATTTGTGCACAGATAAGAGCTAACTGCTGACGGCTAAAGGGATTACTTTGTTATCCTCATCTCTAGAAATTCTCCAGTAAAATCATGTAAAAATTAGCTGTAGACAGTCAAGAATTATAGGGTATCTGATGAGAAGAGTTAAGCATGATAAGGAAGAAGAGACTGTGGAAAGAGACATGTAGCTGGATGAGTTGTTATCATAGCATAGGAGGGGTGCAAAGGGAATGCATTGTTCTAGTCGGACCCAGGGTTAGCAGATAACAAAGATCCCAAATGTACCTCCACGCGGTGCACCCTGAAAACAGAAATACAGCAGCTCGAGCTGATTCTGGCCAAATCATTTGGGGATCGTGTCCGAGAATGTGGAGGTAGCAGATGAAAAGAGATTTGACTGCACAATAGACGGACAATATCTCCGACACCACCAGCATCACCACATATAGCGACACTGTCGACATACAGTGAAACTAGTCAGTCCAGTCCGAACATTGGAGGGGCGGCCAATGTAAAATGCACGTAAAGGTAGATACATGGCGAGAGACAAAAAAGATTTCATACCAAGTACAATGAAACAATGAAAGGGCAGAACAGCGCTAGAGGGCAGCGCGAACTGCAAATAGAAAGTGAAAAGTCCCTAGGAAAGGGGAACTACAAGCTCCGTCAGCTCGAGTCGAGCTTCTAGTTACCTGAGTTCCTTACAGACAGAGCCCCAGGCCCATTCATTGTCGTTTGGTAAAGCAAGAAGACCTAATCCAACTCGTATGTCGAGCCTTCCTAAACCGGAAACATGCTCGCGAAGAGAAAGGGTTCTGTACCCGATGGGCTTAGGCAAGAAAGGGACAACGATGGTAGTCCTGACCCAACTCTACTGTCAAGGTTTCCTATACCGGAAGTACACTTGCAGAGAGAAAGGGTTCAGTACCTGATGGGCTCAGGCGCTATTGGGACAAGGACGCTAAGCTCGAGAACACCTTGCTCTCAAACGCGTGGTGTGAGACTCGAACTTGGACAAGGGGTACACGATGTCGGTGAACGACACCTCGGCTAAGAGGGCGAAAGAGCCAGGGTCCAACTCCTCTGTTGAGTTCTTCCCCTTAAGGAACCAGGCTCACGGATGAGAAACGGTTCAGTACCCAATGGGCACAGCACGTCCAATTACACGAGGCAAGTTCATAGACAGTGGAACACCTCGTGCGAGTCAGACGAGAGCAAAAATCGTCTGGGCGAAGAGTCGCCACTACGCGTGCCTGGAGACAGATATAGAGGCTGTCACAGGCTAAGGGTAGCCCACCTGAATTGTCAAGGCATGCCAAAATCGGATTTGCTAGGCCTACAAGGCGCATAACGGTGGCACAACGTAATCACGCTCCCGACGGAAATCGCACGGATATCCGTGATGGTTACAATGGAGCGAACGCAAAACAAACATAGCATAGGAGAATGTCACCAACTGAACTTATTAACAACAAAAGACACAGAGTTGTGGAGAAATATAATTTTCTACACCACTCAGTTGATTGTTACAATTTCCAGGAATTATTAGCAATAGAGCTCTTGTAACCTTATGTGAAATTAAGAGGAGGTGTTGGAGTTCTATTGATAATTTTAAATTAATGCTCTAATAACTTGTTATATTTCAGCTTGGTCTACGCTGGCAATTACGTAGGCAACGCTGTGATTCCAGTAGTATGATGGAATATGTAAGTTCATACACTAATACATATTTTTGTTAAAGAGAGTGCATGTCATTTATTATTTGCTCCCCTTTCTGATCCCTATAACACACAAATATTTCAATAGTGGATTTGGAATGGATTTGTGCTAGTGGTGAGAATGAAGAGCAATAATTATCCATAGATGTTTCTACCTGGAATCACCACTTTGTAAGAGTTTAACATAGCAGTTTTGTTATTTTGTAACAGAATCGGTCATACCGATGCGATTTCCAAGATTCTTGTTTTTTGTGAATGAGATTGTGATCAGAATCATGATGGGCACTGGGCCATCCATCCGTTTCTTATTTTTTTCCTCAAGTATTTTGTGCACAGCTGAGCTTGTATATTACCTTTTAATCAGTGTACAATCCATCACGGTCGGTGATTATCCTCTGACATGCGTTCACAGTCTCGCCTTGTAATTAGCACCATGATTTACTGGCAGGCTTATTGCTCGAACATTATCTTTGTTTACAGTTTGTCTGTTTTCTTGAGGGAACTATTCTAGTTTTCTGAATTTAGACAAAAATATTGGAATAAAATAAGTAATATTAAATATCTGTGTGTGTGTGATCAATATATGTAGTGTATATTAATATTTTTTGAAAACACTCTGCCTCCGTAGACACCCAATACAATTAATTATTAATTATATATATATTAGCAATGCCAGCTAAGTTGGATAAGGGGTGATCATGACTGGTGTATTCTCATTATTTGATAATGTCTGCTTGGTGTGGTTGTGTTATTCTACTGATAATCTTTGTTGTGGATTGCTCACATACAGAGGAGAAAGGGATATATATTTTTTTTCTATGGTCATCATCAGGTGCCATGCCGGGTGGCGTAGGCGGTCATGGCTCTCCACAGCTCTCTGTCCACAGTATTATGTATCAAAGTCATTGTTATTTCCTTGCTGTGCGAGGTTGTCAAACTGTCTAATATTTTCTCACGTTGTCGCCCTCTACCTCTGGTGCCTTCAATCTTGCCTGTTGTGATTATGTTCTCTAAACCTGCCTGTCTCATGAAGTAGCCAAAAAATGAAGTTGCCTTTTTTCTTATATTGTTGATTAAGGTCTGTTTCGCATTTAACTCTTTCAACACCTCTACATTAGTTTTTTTGGCAGTCCATGGTATTCTCAGCATTCTTCTGTAGAACCACATCTCTGTTGCCTCCAATCTCCCACTTTCCAGTTTGTTTATTGTCCAAGATTCACACCCATATGTTAGTATAGGGGTTATATAGCACTGCATAACTCTCTTTCTCACCTCTAATGACAAGGTCTTATTACACAGTATATTTTTCTGAATGTTGTTTTTGCCTGTCCTATTCTGCATCCTATTTTTGTTGAACTTCTTCCATCTGCTGTAATCATTGTACCTAGATATTTGAATTGGTGGACCTGTTTTAATACTATATCATTCACTTTGATCTTGCAAGGTGTGTTATTTTGTTTCTTTGAAATAACCATTACTTCTGTTTTCTTGATATTTAGGAAGAGGCCTTTCTCTTTGCTTTCTGTGACTACTACTTTAATTAAATTTTGAAGGTCTTCCTCACTTTTTGAAATCAGAACAGTGTCATCCGCATATCTCAAATTATTTATGTTATGTCCTCCCACTGATATTCCTGGGATATCTACTACTAGCAATATGTTTTCACTGTATAAAGAGAACAGGTCTGGTGAAAGCACGCATCCCTGTCTGACTCCTTGTTTTATGTGTTGAAAAGGGCCAAATTGATTTCCTACTCTTATTGCTGCTGTTTGTTGCCAGTACATGTTCTTGATTATTCTTAAATCCTTGTTGTCAGTGTTCAAATTCTCTAGCATGTGTATAATTTCGCTATGTTTAACTTTGTCAAATGCTGTAGTGTAGTCTATAAAACAGGTACAGATCTCTGGTAAAGAGATCTTTCTATGGTAAAGAGTATAAGTTTGACACTAGTTCTCAGGATATTCTATTTGCTCTAAAAAATGGTTTAAAAGCCGTAGAAGATTGACTTCACTGTACTCGGTTTCCCATATGTACTCCATCCCTCTCAATGAATCTGCACGCCGCCTGCCAAGAGTACCACTCATAGCACGTAACTCCGTAGCTTCAAGTGATAATCCACAGGAATCTCCGAAAAAAATCCACCTTATAAACAAGGCGACACGAGCCAGATTCAAACCCGTGACCTCTTGAACACAAGGTGAACAGCTTAACCACTACGCCAGGGAGATATTTGTTCATTCGCTACATCAAATGGAGTGATATGGCTTTCTAACAGCCATCAAGGTTAAAATTGACACGCTTCCTTGTGGGTTAGTTATTGGCTGTGAGTGGACAATTTTCTGCGGTATGAGCGTTGTTGTTATTGCAATATTGACCTTGAGTTGTAATGTTGGTGGTTGATGAGGTCAACAATATATCAGAGCAGGAAATTTCTTTATCATTGTATTCTATCATAACCTGTAGGGTCAACATGACCTCTTCAATTCCGTGCCCTACTAAAATCTGGTGGTCTGTAGACACCCGCTTGATCCAATAACCTTATCTATCTGGTAGCATAGTTGATGCAACCCCACCCCTCACACAGCTGGAGCGAGTACCCACCAAGGTCAGATACAAATTTTCCAACCCTTTTGACATTGACCAGGTCGTTGTTCCCTTGACCTGTTACAGCATCTCTGCTGGGTTGGTGATACACCACCCACCACCCACATACTTTTTCATCATTGGACATTTTCCATTTGACCAGTTTGTCCGGTTCCTTTCAGTTCCATTGGTTCCGTCCGGTTCCATGACACACATCAAAAGGCTCAAACAATACTACCCAGTCACCACAGGTCCCCCTAGACTTTGTTCTAGACAGATAAAAATACCGTGAAACCCTCTTATAGCACATCCTATTATAACAAATTTCCCTATATAACAACATTTTCAAAAATCCGTAAGTATATTTATGCTATTTTGTTTGTACTGCATGTAACGAATTTCTGTTATGACAAACCGGTATATATTTTGTTGGTCGGGACTAAGTTATTATAACAGAATTGCACAATAATACAGTCAAATCCTATCAAAGCAACTTGGCCCAGAGCAATGAAATATGTATTTAATAGTACAAATCTGCTATATACAGTCATAAGTGTGAACTAGTATGGATTTTATGTATTCATATGTATTTCGAACCAAACAAAATAAATTGTTTTAAAGTTTCTTATTTTTAAAAAAATGGTCATTTGTTGTTACATTTCAGCAATTATCACTAATACCGATATTTTTATAAGGTTACGCTAATACATTGTAAAAAATATGAATTTGTGAAAAAAAGTTGAAGGCTGTGTACATACATTATAAACAATAATTATAAATATAATTGGGAATATTGAAAATTGTTGTTATATTGGGAAATTTGTTATAAAAGTAAGCGCAGAGAGATTCTACTGTACAACCGTCACCATACATGCATAACATTGGAGCAAGGGATACAATTGTCACCATACATGTATAACATTAGAGCAGAGGGATTCTACTGTACAACCGTCACCATACATGTATAACATTAGAGCAGAGGGATTCTACTGTACAACCGTCACCATACATGTATAATATTAGAGCAGAGAGATTCTACTGTACAACCATCACCATACATGCATAACATTGGAGCAAGGGATACAATTGTCACCATACATGCATAACATTGGAGCAAGGGATACAACTGTCACCATACATGCATAACATTAGAGCAGAGGGATTCTACTGTACAACCGTCACCATACATGTATAACATTAGAGCAGAGGGATTCTACTGTACAACCGTCCCCATTCATGCATAACATTAGAGCAGAGGGATTCTACTGTACAACTGTCACCATACATGTATAACATTGGAGCAGAGGGATTCAACTGTACAACTGTCACCATACATGTATAACATTAGAGCAGAGGGATTCTACTGTACAACTGTCACCATACATGTATAACATTAGAAGCAAACATCATTTCAAGTAAAAAGTTTCTATTATTTACAGAACATGTAAGAAAACTGTATCCTAAGACAAATATTAACATGGAATATACAGGGAAATAAAGGACAGGGTAGACCTAGAAACCAGCAAAATTTTGAACAACTTATGGAACAACTCAATTGTCCAGAGCATTACATGGATATACTGCCCTGGTCATGCTGGTGTCAGAGAAAATGAGAGAGCCAACTTATTGGCAGGCAATGCTGTGATAGACAGCACGTTGCTGAGAAGAGATAAAGCAGACTTAATGAAGGCAGTATTAAATTCATTTCAAGATGAAGATGAGGGTCAATGTGGCTGAGAACATACACATACAGAGGATGTTACAAATGGGAGTATCTAGAGGTGAAGGAAGAAAAAATATATATTTTTGGAAAGTCCCGAAGGTCACATAACACCTGACTGTGACTCTGAGTCTACATACACTGGGATGGCTGCTGGAATGGAGGGCGGAGCACTTATGGAAATGTGGGAATGCTCTGAGTGCTGTGAAGCCAGTTTCTAATCAAGAAACCAGCAAGATTTGCTTGTTTTCTGTTGTGTGTATTATTTCACGTGACCTTCTGATAGTGATAGTATGTTAGTCGTCGTGCAGTAAAACTTCATTACCTGTTTTCTACGTAAGTACTATTTTCATACAGTTTTACAGCAGTATTATCTTTTATTGATAGACCTAGAACAACTTGAAGAGGAGAGAGAGAGAGAGATATTGTAAGTGATACTAACATCAAATAGAAACAACTGGAGTGGAAATCTAAGGACAAGGTAGATTAGAGAGGATTCATCATTCATGAGATTCAGGAGCTTGATTGATGCTTTTGTAGGAATCAATCTGATTGAATATTAGTAGCCTTTGTTCAACTATAAGCAGCATTTATAGAATTAATCTTACTGATTAATTAACCTTTTAGTACCAGATTAAAAGTAAACTTTGTACCACTAATAATATCTTTAACATTCTTTGTTTTTCTCTTTTTCACAGGTTCTAGTTTTAGAATTCATCCCAAGAGTTCCAATATTTCGACCAGACTAGGCAACACTTGGGACAATCTGATTACAACATGCCAGATTGTATGAGACCACAGAACAAATGTACAAATATTTTGATAGATTTCTTGTGAAAGTTCATCTGCATTCCATATTTGTTGTTGTTGGAGTCAGAGACTCTGCCCACTTGGGTGTCTCTTGATCCTGTGATTTTATTGTTTACAAGCATGCCCCATTGATTGGCTGTCTATTTGGTATGTACGCATTGCCAGAAGGGAACTCATTTATGCGTCTGCTCATCAGGATCTCCTGCATATATTTCTGCATGTAGTTGCAGTAAAATAGTTGTTTTTTTTCACTACTAAAATGTTTCATGGAATGAGAAATTATGCCCATATTTTTCATTGACTAATGGCATACCTAGAGGAATATGATCAGCACCGCGCCCTACACCTTTACTTTTCCAGAATAACTGGTACCTATTTCTTGAACACTGGGTTGATCAAGGAGCCTTTTCTGGACCCATATAGGAAGCCATATATGGGTTCATTGGAATTGCACATCTGAATGATCAAGATGCACAGATATTTAACTGATTCAGTGTGTAATTATTTTAGTCTGTACTGAATTTTTAAAATTTTTTTTTGCACATCCATCTTGGAAACAAGAAATAGTACTTCTAATTGTATTTACATTATAATGTAATATATATATATATATATATATATATATATATATATATATATATTGAAACAGAAATTGACAGAGAATGTGATTATCACAAGTTAATTTTGAATTTAGAAAATGATATTAATATTTAAAAATTTATTTTAACAAGAAAAGAAAATCTGTAAATAAAAATGGTTTCGGACATGAAATTTGAACTCACCGAGCTTCTGAATCAATAATTTCCACTCAAACTGTATCAGTATGTATATAATCCAATTTCAAACACAAAAAATGTATATATATATATATATATATATACACAGAAATTAAGGAAAAAATGGCTTACATGGTTTACAGCTTGGCTGCGATAACTGCCTCTTTCAGCCAGACTTCAGCATCGCTTCTGAGTCACTTGACCTTCTATGGGATAGGACAGCCAACTCTAACCCCAAAAACCTTGAGCGACATGCATTGCGGATAACAGTGTTACAAGTCTTTGCTCCTATTTCAGTCCCCAGCAACACACGGACATCTACTCTTCTATTCAGATCTGAAAGTTTCACATTTGGTCAGCTATTACCAATTGGTAAAATCTATGTTATCTGTAGCTGGTGGTAGACTTCCCCATAAAGTATTTTGAATAGATGGTCATGGTTAGAAAAGTTCCTATCTAGCTTGATCTTGTCCTATACAAAGAAATAGAACATGATGCATTGTTTATGATAGGTTTTACTGGCATGAGATATTGGCTTGTTATTGTGACCTTTTCATTCCAAAGAAGCTATAGGACTTAAATAACAACCCCCAAAGAAACTATAGGGCTTGAATGACAACATCCAAAGAAGCAATAGGACTTGAATGACAACATCCAAAGAAACTATTGGACTTGAATGACAACATCCAAAGAAACTGTAGGACTTGAATAACAACATCCAAAGAAACTATAGAACTTGAATAACAACATCATTGTTGGAGTGAAAATGAGAATTTATAATTCATTAGTACTATCTGCAGTAAAGTTGTGCAAGTTGGACACTTACTACAGACATAAAGATACAGCCATAGGTCATCGAATACCAGTGTTTCCGATGAAAGTTGCACATTTCCTTTATAGATTATAAGATAAAAGTGTATGTAAGAAATAAAATAGGGGATCTTGCAGGTTCACAAGAATCACTATCATTTACTTTCAGTAGTAAATCGTCAAAAACGTGCATGGTTTGGACATATATGTCAACATGCTTTCCTGTACTAGATATTGCAGGGTAATAGTTAAAAGAGGAAATAGCAGCGGAGGCAATAAAAAATTATGGGCAGACTGGATGACATAAATGATTGGACAGGTCATGTCTTTTCCACACTCATCTTCATTGCTGACGATAGAAATTACTGGAGGTTTTATTGAGTATTATCGCATCAAATGTAGTACCCCTATGACACTTGACAGGTTATAAGTTTATGGATGGATGGATTGGATCTCCTGCTCGTACTGGACATTTAGGTTCTCAGTTGTAATTTGTAGATGACAGGAATGTGGCTAGTACTAGTAGAGACAGGTACCCTATTATATCACCAGCATAATCTCTGCTAGTAATTGGTACACACTATTTGCAGAATGTTGTCATGGATTCTGAGTCTGTGATACATTGAGTGTATTACATCATGTGCTTAGATGCTTTTTTGAGACTGTTCAGTCTCTCCCCCCCCCCCCAATCACATCTCATCTGCCTTAGGAATGTGACATAGTGAGCGGTGTCATCTTTCTGACTCAGTCCAATGTGACATAGTGAGTGGTGTCATCTTTCTGACTCAGTCCAATGTCATCTTTCTGACAGTGAGTGCTGTCATCTCAGTACAATGCCTGGTGTCCATAGTCTCTTGTTACAACTGAGAAAAATTGAAGCTTCTGTGGACTTGACTTAGCTTGCTAAGGCAAACAGTATGCTCGTGTTTAGGTATGGGTGAGCCCAGCAGATTAGTATTTCAGCTTCTCGTGGCATACTTAAGTCCCATCTTGACAACAAAGAACTGGCCTTGAAAGAGTTTCTGACAATCAAAGAGGTATAGCTAGAAGCAAAATTGTAATAGAAGGCATAATATTTCTCAAAAGAAAAAAAAAATGAAGCAGATTAAATCAACAATGAACTTAAGACAGTACAAGTGTTTGAAATGTCCTAGATGGACTCAGATCAGCTCGCTCAGAATTGTGAGCAGTTTAGAGCATCCATATGGAAGAAAGCATTCTGGTAAGATATTTCAGCTAAAAAATATATTGTGATATAATCAAACCCAATTATAACAAGTTGATTCAGATGGATAAAATGTTGATGTAATAACAGAAATTTGCTATATACAGTATAAACAAAGAATAAAAAATAATTTGGGTGATTTGAAAAGTGTTGTGAAATAGGTCAATGTGTTATAAGAGCAAGCTCTATAGAAGTATTCCATTGTAGTTTTCACAGTTATTCTTAATTCAACATCTGTGACTTTACAACCTGCATCTGTAGAACAACAACACAGACAGCAGAGCACATACTACAAAACTGTCACAACTGCTTACAGAATGACAACCTGGTCCACAGAAACAAATCAGGTTTTGGGGAATCTACAATGACCTAAACCAAACTGCTCTATACGTGCCCAATACTGGGCTTTATGCATATTAATTTATCACAGAAGAAGAATAAGAAGCTCCTTCATGGATAAGTAATCTTATACATACTGTCAACTTGTTGAGATGACCTCCTTTACAAAAGTCATAAAAATGCACTGTACGAAAATATTTTTTTTAAATTGATTGAATGTGTAAATATATTTGTAAAATCCCATTCGTAAAATACAATCAAATCCCATTATAACAGTTTGATCTGGACTGACAAAACATATATGTAATAACAGAAATTAGCTAAATACATTAGAAATAATATAGAATATATATAATTGAGGATTGTGAAATTATTGTTCATAACTAAAAAAATGGCATTGGAAGTCATGTGTTTTCACAGTGCTATTCGATAAACTGATTTTTCTCCTGAAAGCGATAGCAAGCTACAGGAGTATGGTTTCTGGTGATTCATTTATGGATATGTCCTGGAGGAGACAGGTCAACTTACAGGGTGTTCAGAAGGCCCATAAAGAAGGCTATGTTCTGGAAAGAATATGTCACATGATGATGATGAAATTCTTGTTAAATGGGGAAATTTGTTATAAGAGTTAAGTTCTATAGAGATAATCCACTGTATAATTGTTCTATAGAGAAATTTCACTGTATAATTGTTCTATAGAGAAATTTCACTGTATAATTGTTCTATAGAGAAATTTCACTGTATAATTGTTCTATAGAGAAATTTCACTGTATAATTGTTCTATAGAGAAATTTCACTGTATAATTGTTCTATAGAGAAATTTCACTGTATAATTGTTCTATAGAGAAATTTCACTGTATAATTGTTCTATAGAGAAATTTCACTGTATAATTGTTCTATAGAGAAATGTCACTATATAATTGTTCTATAGAGAAATGTCACTGTATAATTGTTCTATAGAGAAATTTCACTGTATAATTGTTCTATAGAGAGATTTCACTGTATAATTGTTCTATAGAGAAATGTCACTGTATAATTGTTCTATAGAGAAATGTCACTGTATAATTGTTCTATAGAGAAATGTCACTGTATAATTGTTCTATAGAGAAATGTCACTGTATAATTGTTCTATAGAGAAATGTCACTGTATAATTGTTCTATAGAGAAATGTCACTGTATAATTGTTCTATAGAGAAATGTCACTGTATAATTGTTCTATAGAGAAATTTCACTGTATAATTGTTCTATAGAGAAATTTCACTGTATAATTGTTCTATAGAGAAATTTCACTGTATAATTGTTCAGTACAGGAATCACAATTCAGTGATAAAGAATGTCTGTCATATTCTTCTAATAGCTGTATGTCTTCAAATCATTTTTAAGATCTTATTGTAGTCACTTCTCTAATAGATGTATGTCTTCAAATCAACTTTATGATTATATTGTAGTCACTTCTCTAATAGATGTATGTCTTCAAATCAACTTTAAGATCTTATTGTGGTCACTTCTCTAATAGATGTATGTCTTCAAATCAACTTTAAGATCTTATTGTGGTCACTTCTCTAATAGATGTATGTCTTCAAATCAACTTTATGATTATATTGTGGTCCCTTCTCTATTAGATGTATATCTTGAAATAATCCTTACAATCATATTGTAGGTAGTCACTTCTCTAATATCCTTATTTCAAACTTTACAAAATGATACCTACATGAAGATCATGCTTTTAATAAAGGCCTCAACGGGTATAGAGTATTGATTTTATTGCATTCAAATGACCCCCATCTGTACTCTGTCCATCTCAATGAAGTTGCATGCCCTGTGCCACTCACTGCACATAACTCTGTAGCTTCAAACTACAATTGCCAAGGATCTCTGAAGAAATCCACTTTATAAACAAGATGTGATGAGCAGAACTTGAATTCATGACCTCTTTGACGCAAAGAAAATGGTTTAACCAAGGAAATCCCCATCTGGCCTTAGAATTAATCGACAGTGCCAGGAAAGAATTTAATCTGAAGCTAACAATTATCAAAAAGTTGCATCAATGTTGTAAAGTTTACATTATCAAATATGGCTGTAGAGGTTATTCTGTTAATGAGAACCTTGCACACCAACATGTATCTATAAAAATTTGGAGGATTGGGAGGTTGGGAGTTCATTTTGGCCACATTTTATTGCCACAGATATTTGTGTAGGTACGAACTGATTGACCATTTCTCTTTCTTATTGCACTGAATGTTAAGTTAATATGACACATGCGTTCATTTTTTATATAATGTTTAAAGTTTGTGAATAATTTTGTCTGTTTTGGGTGTTTGACATAAGGAGTTTTTGCAGATTAAATTCTTGTTTAGCAGCCACTTGCACTCATTACCTGGTAAATGGTCTACGCAAGTATCATACCTGCTATGTTTACTGCCAGTTTGCTTGTTAATTTGATTTTATTGTTTTTTTCTAGCAGTGAGTTTGTGTAGAAAATATAGGTTAATATCGTATGCATGCAGCTTATTCCTGTGTCTCATTGGTTGAACATGCTCCTCACCCTGTGCTGTAGGCATCCAGTTTTCCTAGTACCAAATTTGGTGCTAAATTCCCAGTTTTATCCTAGATGTCTCATTAAGTGTGGTGTCTGTATCATGCAGGTGCTCATGATGGTTTTTTTAGTAAGTCTTTTTTTTATCTATCTCTATTTTCTTATCAGTAACAGTGATGATTGGTGTGTAAACTCAGACAGCAGTTGACCCTTGCATCACAAATGAAGAACATATGGTTGTGCTGCAACAAAATAATGAAACTAACTTACTATTAGAAAGATAGAGATGCAATTATTGTTTAACTTTTGGATACCACATAGGCCCTATAGATGCAATCATATCAGCAGTACCATGTAGACAATCTGTTTTTAAACTATGAGCAAGTTCAACCAAGTTGTGTTTGTAAGGCTGTTCCCATATCCACCCTTAACTCAAAAAAAACATAGACAAAATTTGAGAAAACATTATGATAATGACATAACCAATTTGTGTTTTTTTTGGGTTAAGAGTGGATATGGGACCAGCCTTACAAACAAAGACAAAATTTGAGAAAACATGATGATAGTGACATAATCTCTAGGGAATACTGGTTTCTAACTCTCGTTACTTATAGGATGTGAATATTTTCATTTTAGTAGTGTAACCATAAAACTTCAGGAGGCTTCATTATAGCGAAAGTCATGGACAAGTGTAGCCAACCCAGCTCCTCATTAGTTGCTTTTTATTTCATATATGCCATGCGACAGTGTTACTTTGCTCCCCCTTTGAATCTCAGCGATGCATGAGTATACATAATTTTTCCACCATTTTCTCTGTGTTTTTATAACCATAGTTTTCTGTATGTGATTTGAGCCTGTTCAATTTGTCATAGGAATGGGTAACCTTGTTGGGTCATCGGGCAATATTCAGGGCTGTTTGACTGGGATGGAGCATACTTTCTAGCAGGGAGATGTACAGAGATATTCTTTTGTTAGTCCTTTGACCACAGACTTGTTCTTATCAAAATCAAAGCTTTTGTTACCTCTTATTCCCATCATCAAAGGTGCTGACAAGCTCTGTCTCCCAAGTCTCAGCTCTGAACACATATCGCACATTCTCAAAGATTTGACAGAATCATTTCCTTTTGAACACTATTTAGCATCGTGATTTACATCCTTGCCTAACTCATATTTTACTTTCTTGAAAGCTGCCACCTATGGCATCTCTTATTCTTATAGTATGTTTTTTTTACTGTGATAGTTTGTGATTGATATTTTGTGAGCTCATGGGACAGTGCATATAGTAATTTAAATCTAACAGGTATATTCCCCTGGGCATTATATACAAGACTGGAAGCATAGTCTCAACATTGACAATATTGGCATCTGAATATGCAAGATCATATATACATGTTATACATCATTTTAATCTGCAGATGTTGAGCTTCTTTCTATGTTTATTTGAAGTCTTATAGTTGAATAAATTGTTGTAGAGTAATAATTTAATAATAGTAATCTTTTCACAAGAACAATTACATAATTCATAAACACAAATAAGAAAAAATAATATACTAGTTCAGTAGTTCTCAAATAAACTTCATATATTGAAAGTCATACTATACCTTCATCAAATATATACATTTAATCAAAGGTAATAAAGGTAAAGCTATTGTGAGTTCTGAACTAGAGATATAGCACATGGTTTTCCATAAGTACACAGCTGCCTATTTAGTGGTTGACCAGAAACTACCTGACCTGCATCGCCTACCACATGTGCTCAGTAGCAATGGTGTTGGTCTTTGACCTTCCAGGTGGCTGGGTGAGCCACTGGAATAATTTGTATTTCACGCTACGAATAGTGAGTGTATTTGAAACAAACCTGGGTTTGCAGATCAATGACTTAACATTACACTACTAAAAAATGTAATCAGCATTTGTGTAATGGCTGTGGGATTATAATCATTTCTCTCTATCTATACTATCTATACGCTGTGTCCCTTGTTTGCCTTGTGGCGTCAGAGTTCTCTGGAGATGGCCTTCTTGTGCGCTGTTTGTAAGCTTGTTCCTTTGTAATAATTTTCCTGAAGTATGTAAATTCCATTTTCTTTTTCCATTAACAGTAAAAATACTGACTATATGAACTGGTCATCCTCGTCCCGAACCCTTTGCCATCTACTATTTCCTCTTATCAACTTATTCTCTGATTTCTTTCACATTCTGTAGAAATCATTCTATGTACAATATTATTGATCTGCAGATTGTTCTTGCTTTCATAACATGATCTTTCAGTAACTGGTAAAATATTTATGCTGTATCATTGTAATCTGGGGGCTTTCCCCGTTAACACCCATACTATAGAACACAACCCATTAGATGGGTGTTATGCGTTGATATAAAACATTCTTGATAAGAAACTGGCTTCACAGCATGTGGGGCATTCCCATAAGTGCTCCACCTTCCATTCCAGCAGCCATCCCAGTGCATGTCGCCTCAGAGTCCTGGTCAGGTGTTTATTGCACAGAAAATGTGCTTCAGGACTTTCCAGAAAATTTATTTTTCCTTGCCTCCCCTCTACATACTCCCATTTCTAACATTCTCTGTATGTGTACGTTCTCAGCATCATTGACATCATGTTCATCTTGAAATTAATTTATTGCTGCCTTCATTATGTCTGCTTTATCTCTTCTCAGCAATGTGCCGTCAATCGCCGCATTGCCTGGCGATAAGTCCACTCATCTTGTTTCCCCTGACCCCAGCATGACCAGGGCAGTATATCCATGTAATGTTTTGGACAATTGAGTTGTTAAATAAGTCCCTCCATTCTTATAGATATAAAACATTTCCATTTTTAAATTAATGTTACTGATCTGACAGAATGGCACTCATGACAAATACACACCAGTCAGGAATAAAGAAAATTAATGTGGTGACAATAGGTCGCAGTTTAACAAATACTGACCTATATTTTACTTTACTTAACACCCCTCTGACTGGTCACATCCATGTAGTAAAGATGTTATTTGGGAAAGCACCACATAATCCATATTGACTAAACTGGAAGCAAGTTTCATGACCATATCATAAACTAATCCAGATGTAGAACTCTTAGAGCTTTCCTTATTATCTGTGTGAAATGTCAGGTCATAGGCCAACTTAAGTTGGTGGGAGTAAACAAAAGCAAAAACATATTTGGAATAATTTGTGTTAATTGTTCTAAATGATGAAATATTAACATTTTAAAAGTTTTAATCATAAAGATAAGTATTAATTATTAATTTTGAATGGTTTCCCGTAAATTTGATAAACAAAAAAGAAGTTCTGAGATGATAATCACAGGGTGGGTGTCATCAACTACAAGGTCATAAAACATCAACTGTTGAAAGATATTAGTATGAAACCAGCCTGGTGGGTCAGTGAAAATTGTTTGACAGACAAGATTTGGTCAGAATTTGTACTTTACCATTCCTGTTCTAAGTAAAGATTAGTTGATTGTGCTGCTAGCAAGGATTGATTGTGCTGCTAGCAAGGGTTAGTTGATTGGGCTGCTAGCAAAGATTAGTTGATTGTGCTGCTAGCAAGGATTAGTTGATTGGGCTGATAGCAAGGATTAGTTGATTGTGCTGCTAGCAAGGATTAGTTGATTGGGCTGCTAACAAGGATTGATTGTGCTGCTAGCAAGGTTTGATTGTGCTGCTAGCAAGGGTTAGTTGATTGGGCTGCTGGCAAGGATTGATTGTGCTGCTAGCAAGGATTAGCTGATTGTGCTGCTAACAAGGATGATTGTGCTGCTGAAAAGGATTAGTTGATTGTGCTGATAGCAATGATTAGTTGATTGTGCTGATAGCAAAGATTAGTTGATTGTGCTGATAGCAAAGATTAGTTGATTGTGCCACTAGCAAGGGTTAGTTGATTGCTCTGCTAGCAAGGATTAGTGGATTGTGCTGCAGCAAGGGTTAGTTGTTTGCTCATTTTGACATATATTTCAAGTAAAATATTATTTCCCAAATGTTGTCTTCGACATAGATTGTCTGCACACATCTGTCCCAGACAAGCAGGCTTGCATTGGCCAGAGACATGTTAATACATTCTTCAATTTTGCTGGTCCATAGTTTTCATTTGGACATAGCACATAATTTTTGTCTTTTAGTTTTGAAAAGTGATACCCAATCCACCTTAGTAGTCTCTTGGATACCCAATCCACCTTAGTAGTCTCTTGCAATATAGATTATAGGTCATGTTGTTACTATTAAGTGCCCCCAGCTCTGGGCCGTGGCAACAAATGGTTTAACAAACTTTAATAATACCATGTATTCATATTAATATTTTCGAACATGTAGAATGTTTCAGTAAGTTAAGACAAATAAATTTATTTATCACATCAATGTTTCTTGTATTTATAATGCATCTTTTCTGTAAAACTAGCAGCACAACTTCATTGTCTCCAGTTTTAATCACAGGAATACTGATGCTAACTATTTGACACACTCACCAGTTCAAATCACATGAATACTAATGCTAATTATGTGACACTTTCCAGTTCAAATCACATGAATACTCATGTTAATTATTTGACACGCTCTCCAGCTCAAATCACATGAATACTGAATACTCATGTTAATTATTTGACATGCTTTCTAGTTTCAAGCACATGAGTACTTATGCAAATTATCTAAGAGTGAATTCAGAAGGTGAAGAACACTACCCAAAACATATTTAACTGATGTTCAACTCTACAGTTAGGTGTTTCCTCTAATAGAGCCAGACTCTCAGTTAAGAAAGGATTCTGTACTTGGGCTAAGAACTTGTTTTCTTACATAAGATTGATTCACTGGTGGTGAAGAACTTGTCTGAGATAGACATAATCAACTCACATCCAACTTGGCTGACAGCTATTATCCAAAACTAACGTGCAGAGATAATAGGGTTAAATATAAGGTCCCAGTCAGTGATAAACGATTATGTCAGAGAGTCTATACAGTCTGTGCTTCAACAATTCACAATTTTCTACTTCAACAGTTCACAATTATCAATTTATACCGGTAATCTTCATATCCGAGTGGCTGAATCTACAGCCTTTTAGGTAAGCATACTGCCCTGTAGATAGAAGTAGCCTTATAGATTCAAGTACAACATGTAGATAGAAGTACTTTCCTAGGTATAGAAGTGCTGCATTATAGGTCCAAGTACTTCCCTGTAGATAAACATACTGTCCTGGAGATCAATGTACTACCATGGAGAACCAAGTATCTCCCTATAGATAAAAGTACTACGCCGGAGATCCAAGTACCTTCCTAAAGATAAAAGTACTATCCTGGAGATACAAGTACCCCCTATAGATAAAAGTACTATCCTGGAGATACAAGTACTACCCTGGAGATCCAAGTACTATCCTGGAGATAGTACTACCCTGGGTATACAAGTACCTCCCTATAGATAAACGTGCATTCCTGAAGATCCAAGTACCTCCTCATAGATAAAAGTATTACCCTGGAGATTCATGTACTTCCCTGGAGATACAAGTACCTCCTCATAGATAAAAGTACTATCCTAGAGATCCAAGTACTACCCTGGAGATCCGAGTACCTCCCTATAGATAAAAGTACTATCAAAGAGATCCAAGTACCCCTTATAGATAAAAGTGCTATCCTGGAGATAAAAGTACTACTCTGGAGATTCAAGTACATCCCTATAGATAAAAGTACTATCCTAGAGATCCAATTACCCATTATAGATAAAAGTACAATACTGGAGATTCAAATACTACCCTGGAGATCCAAGTACCTCACTGTAGATAAAAGTACTACACCTGAGATCCAAGTACCTCCCTATAGATAAAAGTACTATCCTGGAGATCCAAGTACTTTCCTTTAGATACATTTACTACCCTGGAGATACAAGTACTGTCCCTTAGCTAGAAGACTTATGTAAATAGAAAATTATGCCTAAAAGAAGCTAATTCAGTTGTGTTCAACTATCATCATCAGCTTACGCAAGTCATGGGGAAGTGGCGAACCAGATAGTGATGAATATTTAAGCTGCAGTCACAACTCTATACACAAGTCGATCAGAGCAAAGGTCGCTTCCTGTTTAAACCCAAGGCAAAAATGTGGTTTGACAGTCATCTGGTCGATTGGGTAGCCCTATTCAGGATAGCTCTACTCACCACAGTAGCGAGTTTACCAGACAGTAGTAATATAATCACTCTTATGTGCCTGTGAAACTTTGACAGTGTATGCCAGATACGCTAGAAAACCATTTTCACCTAAGCTGCCTTTATAATATACTCAACATCCATTGTTGGGATAAAATACCAGACAGTGAAGTACTTACTAAATCTAATTCTATAAGCATACACACGATGTTGATGAAGGCGTAGACACGCTGGGCAGGACACATGGCCCGCATGAAAAAATAGTCGTCTACCAAAAACGTTAATATATGGAGAATTTGACTGGTTTTCGCAAGACAGGAGGACAGAAGAAGCGTTTTAAACACACTCTTAAGACATTACTAACTCACTTAATACACGCACTCACGAGAGAATTTTTCACAAGATAGATTACACTGGCGTCGTAGAGTCAAGAGTGGTGCAGCAGCTGCAGAGAACCCCCTGACACCAAGCTGCGCAGCAAAAACGCGCTAGAAGAAAGACAAGAGCTGCTCAATGTCGTACAGACTCCTCCCACACATGCTCAGAGTAAGGTAGAATGTTTTAGGAAAATAATAGGACACATTCGTCATAGTCGGACACACCTCAGACATCATCTTCATCATCACCTCAGTTGAGCTGAATGGTTAACTTCGACAAACGAACAACATGGCGAACTTTTGGAAACTTCTGGGGGAGTTACACTCTATGTTACTAGTTTCCTATTGTAGTATCTTCCCCCCCCCCCCCCATTAGATTAGCGCATTTGTACTAGAAGGTGAAGTGATTGGTTCATTGACTACACAATATTCTACACAAGATTGGTAAACTCTGCTCCAGAACATCAAGCATGTGAATGGAGATATATCAGGTAACAGACACTCAGGTGTTGGTGAATACAACAATCTTATACGGTGTAGTAATTCTGAACTACAAAAGAGGAATTAAGTACATAGGGGGCCTACAGAGCGATTCCAGTTACTGAAAGTTTCAGAAAAATAACCTTAACATGGATATAAGTATTTTCTAGGGGTCATGTCGCAATCAAATAAGTGATGTAGATGGAGAGTTGAAATGAAAGGTACAATTTGACACTGTTAACTAGAACATCGTAGTTAATACTGCAGTAAAAAAATGAAACAGCAGAAAGGGAGTCAATAACCCCTACTGCCACATTTTACGATATTATGATTAGAACAAAATATGCAAAACAATAAAACAATCTATTTCTCAAATATGTTCTTTCTTACTCGTATTATTACACAAAGTTGTTTGGAGAGCTTTTCGTGCTGATTCATCCAATATAGAACACCCATGACCCTATCGGGTTATGGATCTTATTATAATTATTATATCCTGATATCCGAGCACTTAAGTACCGATGTTTCTATGTGAAGTCATAATGAAAGTACCGATGTTTCGATGTGAAGTCATGATGAAAGTACCGATATTTCGATGTGTAGTTATGATGAAAGTACCGATGTTTCGATGTGAAGTCATGATGAAAGTACCAATGTTTCGATGTGAAGTCATGATGAAAGTACCGATATTTCGATGTGTAGTTATGATGAAAGTACCGATGTTTCGATGTGAAGTCATGATGAAAGTACCGATGTTTCGATGTGAAGTCATGATGATCTGTTGAATACCGCTAACTTAAAGTGCTGTTTATTTACAAGAGATTTGTGATTTAGATGAAGTAACATACACATTCTAAACTGTTGTAATGATCATTCGATCCATATGTTCTCTCAGTGGAAGATTTATTGCATGTCGACGAGCCACATTCTCAGAGATTTCTAGTTCTATTATTACCGTTTATAATGCAGTCCTTCAGCTATTGTGTGATTGACTCTCTACTGCAATCTGTGGTCGTAAAACGAAAGTAACGAAACTTTAGTAGAGTTTGCTAAGTTGTGTTTTACTAATTGTGTTTTGTAAGGTGGTAAGTTGTATTTTGTTAGATGTTTCGTAAGTTGGTAAATTGTACTTTACAAAAGGTGTTTTTTAAGTTGATAAGTTGTACTTTACTAGTTGTACTTTGTAACTTGATAAGTGTACTTTACTCGTTGTGTTGTGTAAGTTGGTAAATTATATTTTTACTAATTGTGATTTGTAAGTTGATAATTTGTATTTTATGTATTATATTTTGTAAGTTTATCAAATTAATTATGCTGCATTGTATTGTGTAAGTTGGTGAATTGTATTTTCTAAGTTTGTGAGTTATATTTCATGAATTGTGTTTTGTAATTTGGTAAGTTGTGAGGTATGATTTGTGTTTTTAAAATTGGTAAGTTATATTTGACAAATTATGTTTTATGAGTTAGTAAGTTAAATTTTAATAATTGTGATTTATATATTGGTAAGATGTATATATTGTGTGAGTTAGTAAATTGGTAAGTTGTATTGTCATATCAATTACTGTCGTTTCTTGCCCATCAGATATAGAAATTGCATATTGTACATCGGCATTTCAGTCACAACTATCCTGATGGCGTCAACAAAACCCAAAGCTAGAAGAACTTACCAGTTTCCAGTCAATTCTGCTTTTACAGAAGACACGATGATAAGTGAGTTCAATGTCCATGCTTTGTCAAATGAGCAGGAGACACATAAATCTGGTTTGGGCAGTTATTTGGTAAGTACACGTCTTGTTGGCAATATGATCATAAAGTGAATAGTTAAGTGATGTCTGACAACCACATCATTGACATCTGTCATTTTTCGTGTTTACATTTTGACGTTCACAACAAACATCTTGCATATTTCACATTTACACCTCGACCCTCACAACAAACATCTTGTTTGTACGTTTTATATATTTACATATCGACTTTTAAACATCTTTAGCATTTCACATTTACATCTCGACTCAAACAACAAACATCTTTCATATTTCACATTTACATCTCGATTCGCACAATAAATACTATTACTTAAACCATGGACATCTAAGTACAAGCAAGTTCTAACTACACCATTTTCCACGTTATAGTAACAGGCGGTTGTGAAGAAACATTGTTGCCATTTCCTTTATAATGTTATTCATTTTCTATATGTTTTTAGTGTTACTTATGAAATTTTGTCAAACTGTGTGCCACGTCTTTGAAACAATTTTTTTATCAGCATAGCTAGAAAACGTACGAACATCGTCAAGTCATTAGATGAAATGGGAGATTTAAACACTCATTTTACTTAGCTTGTAAGAACACATTTTTCATATTAGGAATGTAGCCAAATGGTGGATAAAACCACAGCCGTGACGATGTTTTAATTTTTTTTTTGCAAAGAGATAATCACATTTACAGTAAAAATATAGATTTGCACATGAAAACAGGCGAGTGACCTTTTTGTTTTAGATAAAACTCCTTCCTTACTTACTGTAAAACTTATCTACGTCCCTGAGTCTTGTATATATTGTAAAATAAATTCCAGCAATAATTGTTTATAACCGTCTGCTGCTGTGACGTGATGTAGTTCGTAGTTACTCCTTGCTTGTAACTAAATGTCTGCGCTTTAACACTCATTTTGGATGATGATTCAATCCATATCGCTGTGACCAGGCAGCTCTTGATAGACCATAGCCCTTCTGGCGGATGCACAAGTTCTCCTCAGCTGCGGTGCAGCTGTGTACAGTGTGTTGTGTATAGTTGGAAGCGGTGGTAGTAGTTCTTGTTGGATGTCTGTTAGCTTTTGGCACTGCAGAAGTAGGTGTTCAACAGTCTTCTCTTTTACAATGTCTGCAATTTGTTTAGTGTAATGCATTTATTATGTTCAGGTGTTTATTAAAAAGGGGGGAGGGTGTGGCCTGTTCTTATTTGGAATGTGACTCGGGTTTGCTTCCTCGAGTTGTTTTAGAGGCTCGATTTGGATGGGTTTCTGTTGTGTTTATAGTGAGCGTCCAGTCTTTGAGCTGGTCCACTGTCGTAGCCATCTCATTGTGGATAGTATTGCACATTTTCTTCTCTCTTAGATAATGTCGGTAAACGTCAGAAAGAATTACTTTTAAAGTCTTTCAGAACTTACAAGTGCCTAACTTTAAAGTGTTTCAGACCTTTCAGGTGACTAACTTTAAAGTGTTTCAGACCTTTCAGGTGACTAACTTTAAAGTGTTTCAGAACTTACAAGTGACCAACTTTAAAGTGTTTCAGACCTTACAAGTGACTAACTGTAAAGTGTTTCAGACCTTTCAGGTGACTAACTTTCAAGTGTTTCATACCTTACAAGTGACCAACTTTAAAGTGTTTCAGACCTTATAAGTGACCAACTTTAAAGTGTTTCAGACCTTACAAGTGACCAACTTTCAAGTGTTTCAGACCTTACAAGTGACTGACTGAACATTTTTGGAGTATAGGTTAAACAATTTTAGAATAGCTTCACATTTACCACACCACGCAGTGCATATCTGGCGCAGGACATGTTTTACTAAGTATTCCAAATATTTTAGAATTTCTTTAGGACGATTGTATTAGTCTAATTTTCCTCATAGGAAACCTGATAGCTTCCCTAATAATTATTATTCATACCAATACTTTAAGTAGTAACTGAACATTGAGGTATTAATACAATGGATTGCGTCCCTTGTAAGCATAATTGTATATATATATATGACGTACATTTGTATTCTAGTCTTGTATTGATAATTTCATTTTCGCACGACACATGGGAAACACACATACACAGAGATAGAGAGAGATTGGAATGCCTTCTGAGTAGTAAGTCACTTGCGGATAAGATTGCAAATCAATAATAGTTCTAATTTTCTGGGTCTAACCTCGTTCCAATCCACCTTTTTGTAGAGAGAATCACAATAAAAATGTAGAGGTACAGATTGAAATCTCAGTGAAAACCTTAAATTAAAAAAACTAAGGCCTGATTAGCTTTGAAAGCCGTTTTAGAACTTCGTTTATTTTTACAAACAATAAGAAGACAGAATTCATGCCTTTGAGATGCCCGTGTATTTAAGAATAGGGAAAACTTAATGGAAACAGAAGAAAGCAGATATTCTAGCAGACAATATGATGTATGAAAATAGAAGTACTAATGGAAATGCAATAAAACAAATATATATTTTGGATATATTAAAAGACATGACACATTGTTGAAGACCTTACTTGGGGGTAGACTCGAGGAGAGATTAGCAAGAGGTAGGCAGAGATACAATTACTCTAACAGAGTACACCACCAAAACACGAGACAGAGGATGTTTGAGGTCCGTGGTAGCCAACATTCGTTGCAGAGACGGCACTTTACGAGTGTGATTGTTCTTCTACTAAACTGTATCTACGACCACGAGAGAGTAGATCATAGTTCCCAGATATTGAAACAGACACACACACCCACTGGTATATATACACACACCCACTGGTATATATATATATACACACACCCACTGGTATATAGACACACGGGTATGCCTTAGAATATTGATTGATATTCCGGTGAATAGTTTTTCAAAAGCTACTTAACACAGGCTTGACGTCACTAATACTTGTCGACTAGTAAATATTACCTTTTCAAATCTTTCCGTATACAGTCTATTCAGGATTTATGTACGGGGCGTAGAGGATCTGTTCGATAAATAATGATGGTATATATCGTGCTTATACTGACATGTGACATGGCCCACACGGCAATATAGATTCAACTTATGTGTTAGTTTGAAGAACTCAGACACAAAGCAACAAAATATGAAAACATAATATAGAGAATTAGATTAAAACACACACAAAAAAACATCAAAGAGAGTTCAAACATTTTTTTTTTCAATGTTTGCAAAGCCACGATATTTTAATATTAAATAAATGAGTTAGGACGTCAGTTTGTCAGCTTTCACATTACCCGCAACTTCAGCGAGACCTGAGTAAAATATCCACCAAAGTCTTTGAAGGTGTGAACCCCAACGTACACCATCCACTCATGACGTAGCCATCCATTCTGAATTTTGTAGATCATGGATTGAGAGTCCGATACAATAACGACCTCTATTATCACTGTTTCTGATGTCTGTTTTATGGTCTCCGTAACTCCATGGATTTCCATTCTCGTACTATAGACGGTTGTGCCTCATACTACAAGTTCTACACGTTTTAGCAATGACTCTACCTCTCTCGTAGAATCACAAATAACGATAGTTTTATTGGATTTCATCCCATGATTGTCAAAATGGCCAAACTCCTATAATTTATGCAATGATATCGTTATTAACATCGTCAACGCTTGTTGTAGAACGAAAATCGATGTTATGTTTGTAAATAATACTTACGTAGAAAACATATAATGAAATCTTACACACCGACGACTAACACACTATTACTGTCGGATGCAGATGACGGGAGGGAAGTGTTGGTAACAATGGAGATGATGGGACGGGATTGTTCATAACCACGGAGATTACGGGATGGGATTGTTGGTTACCTCAAACATCCCATGTGTCTTGTCTTGGTGATGCACTCTGCGAGACTGTAGCTGTCTAACTCGTGATGTTACTCTCTCACTTGTATCTCTGTCTACATCTTGGTCATCTCCCTTCGACTTTACCCTCAAGTAAGGTCTTCAACAAGTTCTCATGTCATTTAACATGTCCAAAATATTTATTAGCTTGATCTTTATTTCCTTTAATAATTCTTTCTTCATACTAAGTGTTTTTAGAATATCTTCATTTGTTTTCTTCTTTTCCATGATGTTCTCCCTATTCTTCTATATACCCACATCTCAAAGGAATCAATTCTGTCTTCTAATTGTTTGTTTAATGTTCATGTTTCTGAGCCATGCATTAATGTACAATGGATGTAACATTCTATAATTCTCATTTTTGTCTTGTTTGTGATGTCTTTAGATGTTAATATATTCCTCGTGTCATAGAAAGTACTTTTAGCCATTCCTATTCTCCTTTTAACTTCTATTTCATGCATGCTGTTGCGTCTGTAGGTCTCACCAATAGTCTACTAGACAAACCACCCATGCAACAGAAAACCTTAGTAGATGGCATACTGTTCTATTGAGGCTCAGTTATGGAAGTTTTATAGAAAGTCATCTATACTATAAACCCCCTCTGAGTAGAAGGCTTCTTCAATAGGCATTGCACTACTCCGAAAACTGAGATCTCCTGGGTATGAAAGAAAGTTCAGATAATCCACCTCACTACACACAGGTTGTAAAATTGCTCGCAATTTCTGGGGTTCTCAACAAACAACTTCTGTTTTACATCTGCCATCATTTGTGAATATATGTCCAAGATCTTACTAATGTTCTACTTGTTGTAGTTTATTTTCATGTATTTTATGTCCTCCGTGACTTTGCTGGGTAGCATTGGTTTTTTTAATCCTTATATAATATGTCCCTATTCTTTACTTGCTTTATCGATTCTATCTAGTAGTCTGTAGTTCCTTTTCACTTTCTGCTAAAAGCACAGTATCATCTGCATATCTAAGGTTGTTCAATATTTCCCCATTGATCTTCAATCCTGGCACTCCTTCTATATGTTTAAAGATATTATATGTGTAGATATTAAATAGACTGGGTGTTAAAATGTATCCTTGTCTTGCCCCTCTTTTATTTCTATGTATGGTGATGGAATGTTTTTACGCCTTATTGATGCAGTTCGTTCTCAATATATATTTCTAAAATCTATAATAGGTGCTAACTATCGAAAACCTCCAACAGGCGAAAATTGGAACACAACAATGGAGTTTTGATAATCACTGATAACGCACCTAATGACACACAAATTGATGTTTTGACCAAATAGTCTTTATTAAGAACACATTTACAATATAATACTACGAGTAAGAAAGACACTATTCACGTTCATATGGAATAGCTAAGTATCATGTCACGTTAACTGTCATGTGAACGTTAATAGTGTCGTTCCTACTTGTCGTATTATGTTGCGAATGTCTTAATTGACAAATGCCTGTTGATCGAAACGTCGATTTGTGTATTATAATGTGTGTTACCTGTGATTAGTAAAACTTCATTACCCTTCTGCAAGTTACGCTTGGAATATAATCAGCTTCACTCAAACTACGCGAATACAGCAAACAATAGGCGCAGACTACAGTTTGTCATGTCTGTCATTTTATATGTATAGGTTAAGCCTTCCCAAGGCCATTATTCCTAACACAAGCCATGAAGGACATACATATAATATCTTAAAGGAATCTACTCCCCTGTTGGTGTTGTGTGTATTTTTTTTTCAAACAATTTTTGGGCGTTCAAACATGTTAGGGTTCGATCTACATTTACTCAGGTAACTTGGAAAAAAAATGTTTCTAAAAAAAACTATGAGGACTTCAAGAAATCATATTTGGTGTGAGACTATACTTCCCATAGAAATTGTGAAATAATTTCAATGAGTTTTATTTGTAAGACAGTTCACTTTTTGTGTGACCTTAACTACATAAAGTGAATGGTACTTTGAATCTCCCAGCTTTATCAATACTTCGGTATAAAAAATAGATCGAGGTTATTTGAAATGAATGGAGGCTTTATTCTCGTGTTAGCCTAGCAATGTTGTTGTGCGCCTGAAAACAAATACAATCCAGATTTAAGACTCTAGAGTCGCAGACGTAACTATTGATAACATGTGGTAATATATATAATTATTGTGCACAGTTGGGCGCAGAGTGGTGCCACTTAAGATCACTTTAAGAATTTTCAGCGCTTGATCTTGTTCAGGTCGTTTGTGAAGTGTAGCACAAACTACTGATCTTTCTATGAAGTCTGCGATTATTCTCTCATAACATCCAGATCTGATATTTGCCAGAACGACTGTTCAATAACCGTTGGATTGATTTGTTATTTCTGTGATTGCTACAAGTGATATTTCTCGGCTTTGTGCATGTGTTCTAGCAGATGTGTTGTGAAAAAAGCTGTTTTTAGCGATTACGTATAAACTGTTAGCATTGTATTAAATTCATTGTCGTATTGTCTTATACACCATCGTTTCAAAGTTGTTTCAGGAGATTCATTGCGTCAAGTAGATGTGATTTTGTACGAGATTACCCACCGGTTGGCTCGGTGGTATGAATGATTAGTAGCCCGTCTCACAAACACAACTCACTCAAATGTTCTCGTATTTTGAAAGCTTGCAGCAGCAATAAAACTGAGACATGGCCAGAGACATGTGCATACTTTCTTCGATGTTGCTGGTCTATCGTCTTCTTGGTCTTCCTCTTCTTCCCCCATCCTCGTCTAGCACTCTGCCTCCAGAATCAAGCTTTCGATACCATCATGTCGCTTTAAGTGTGCAAAATGCTATAGCTTCCTTCTTATGATGGTATTTAGAAGTCACATTTCATTTAGTTTCAGTATTTTAAAAATTGTAATATTCTTCTTTTTTTCTATGTCCACGAAATTTGTAAGGATCTTTCTGTAGCACTTCATTTCAAATGAATTTATTCTTTTGGTACTGACTTGTTTACAGTCCAAGTCTCGCATTCATATGTTGCCACTGGGAAAACACATGATCTTAAAATGGTTACTTTATTATTGTTGTTATTACTACTTTGCCACAGTTTTATTCTAAGTTACTCAGTGTATTCAACTGTTCTAAGTTACTCAGTGTATTCAGCTGTTGTAAGTTACTCAGTGTATTCAGCTGTTCTAGGTTACTCAGTGTATTCAGCTGTTCTAAGTTACTCAGTGTATTCAGCTGTTCTATATTACTCAGTGTATTCAGCTGTTCTAGATTATTCAGTGTATTCAGCTGTTCTATATTACTCAGTGTATTCAGCTGTTCTAGATTATTCAGTGTATTCAGCTGTTCTATATTACTCAGTGTATTCAGCTGTTCTATATTACTCAGTGTATTCAGCTGTTGTAAGTTACTCAGTGTATTCAGCTGTTGTAAGTTACTCAGTGTATTCAGCTGTTCTAGATTATTCAGTGTATTCAGCTGTTCTATATTACTCAGTGTATTCAGCTGTTCTATATTACTCAGTGTATTCAGCTGTTCTAGATTATTCAGTGTATTCAGCTGTTCTATATTATTCACCACATCAGGGCGAAATAGTGTCTGATGAATGGTACTGGGACTGGTATCCCGTGCTGTCTTACCATTTGTTCTAGTACTGTGAGTAAAAATGTGTGTCCGTTGCTGTAGACTGTTCAAGGAACGATGTGTTCATCAGCTCATAACTAGTCACTTCCTCATTTTATTCGACTTTATTCAATGAAGTTATTATTCATTATTCAATGAAGTTATTATTCATTATTCAATGAAGTTATTCCACATTATTCAATGAAGTTATTCCACATTATTCAATGAAGTTATTCGACATTATTCAATGAAGTTATCGTTTGCGGAGTTTTCCATAACATTCAGTCATATATTTTAATAATTATCTGAAGCGATGACATCTAGACGGAGACAGCGTATATGATAGGATACTCTGTTTTAAACAAATATTTCTAATAGATGACTTTACAATAGATGATGTTTCTAATCATTCACAATATATTTCTGCTTTTATTTAATTTGTGAAGAGAATTTATTTAATTTGTGAAGAGAATTTATTTAATTTGTGAAGAGAATTCTAACAGTTAAGAATAATATATAATCATGTCTGCTGATTGTGATGACGTTAGAGTGAAAGTTGACCAGTGGAATACTGGGATGTCTCCTTCGCGAAATACCCATATTCATTCACAAGATGGGTTTGCTTTACATGGCCGTGTAACTTCGAAAGGGAATAATGAGGATGCGTGTCGTAGTGAGAAAAGAGAGGATGAGGAAGACGATACTGAAGATGTAGAGAAAAATGATGGTACTTTAGAAGATGATAGAAGACATTCGGTAGACTATTGTCATCCTGATATTCTCGTGAGTCACGAGACTACACGTTATTCATACCGTGATTCCGATTCTGATACAGGTGACTACGGGCTTGAAATGGACGCACTAATTCCTGGAATTGACCTAGATAAAAGCGACGCTGATTCATGGGATTGGACATTCCGTGATGAAAATGTCAGTGACCTTGATATTAAACTGATGCTACCAACAGCAAAGACTTCAATGCTTCTGACTCATATCATGGAAGACTCGACAAGCGATTCTAGGAAACTGCAAAATGGTGGACTCACTGAGCAGGACGGATTCTTCGAAAATGACTTACTCAGTGTTCAAGAAATAGAAGAGAAATCTAGTTATAATAAACATACAACAGAAAATGGTGAAGTTTCCATCTTGAATGAGCTATCCGAACACCCCAGTCGCGTACAAGTTCCCAAGTGTAGAGACAGAACTGTCACTTTTCTACCAGTAATAAACACATCACATGACCGGGAAAATTCGCATAAATACAAACATACTACACTAGAAGATGATGTTGTGTATTTTGAAGATTTTCATTCATCACAAGTTGTCAAAACTAGGCTGAGGTATCTTAGCAGCAGATGTCATGTCGGCAACAAAACCAGCAAAAGATTGAAGACTAGAATGGAGAATGCTTTCCTTTCAAACATGAAAACAAGTCAAGACGGTTTCATTGTTTCCTCTGCTACTTCTGCAGATGACTTCGTAAAGCGTAATTTGAGAAGAAAATTGACAAAACAAAATTATATTGAGGCTAAATTTATTTTCTCATGTCGCCACAATTCTGACATTATACAAGGAGACTTACATAAAAGTTCGCCAGACCCGCTGTCCCCACTATCATTATCGTTCTGTAAATCAGAATACTATCTCCCTTCAATAGTGAACAGAACTAGTTCCCTTCCAGTGAGAAGACATTCAAACAAAGATCGTCGGCCAGAGAAGATGGTCAGTTGGAAAGTAAAACTAGGTCGATCAATCTCAAGATCTGATATTGTGCTCACAAGTATTATGAAAGAAGAAATGGAAGAAAGACTTGTCGAAGTACCGTGTCTCAGAAGTCACAAGAACTTGGTGAGAAACATTTCTTTCGTTTACATCCTTTTTTTGAGGGTCATTATTTATGTATTTTTTTCTTGTATATTTTTGTCATTTTTGACGGTTCTCCATATTTAGTATTGCAAGTATGTGAATATTTACAGGGGAATATTTATAGCCTACAACTCTGTTTGTATGTGGGAGTTTGATTTTATCTGCGTATTTATTAGTACATATGTGTCTATGAATACGTGATTGCATTAAAACGATAAAGATAGACGCACGTCACATCATATCACACATATATGCGATCTTGTCTAGATTTGGAATTTGTAACCATCATCAGGAGACAGGAAACATTCACCTAAGTGCTCACATCATCATCACGAGACTGAAAACATTCACGTAAGTGCTCAGATCGTCAGCTCATTACTTATCATAAGTGCCCCAAGTATATTGTTGAATGTTACTTTTTCGAGGCTTGCCAGAGAGCACCCCCTTGTTCACTTTCCTCTAATCACTCGTATTTCTTTATTCTTCTTAACATGTGCATTGTCCCTTATCAGCTTCATCTTCATCTCTTTGAAATACGTTTATGATTGCTCTTCTTAACTCAGACCTGTCTCTTCTCACATATGAGTTCTTCGGCGGCATCATTTGTTGGACATACATTTTGATACTGTTCATTTTGATATCTCTTCGTTTAGTTTGAAATAATACAGTGATCATTCTTGAACGTATTGTCTACAAATTTATTAAAGATATGTGGGGTGTTCCTTTAAGCATCATTAGTGCACCTCCCCCCCCCCCATGTGAATGTGTAGCATCTGGTTCCTTGTCTCATAATAGTAGTATTTCCTCTACCATTGTCAATCTAAGTTGACATGAACGTATCCAGTGTGTTTCGTTAACTTCACTATGTTTAGCTTAAAATTCTTCATTTCTCTGACAATCTGATCAGTTTAACCTGCACCGAGTATTACAACATAGGTCAGTATTACTGTATGACTCGTAAATCTGGAAATAGCTAAAGTACTACAGCATAAACTATATATATTTGCTTAAGAATATTGCTTATTTGCTTATTTACTACAAAATTGCGAATTGCTTAAGAAGAATACTAAACATTATATAGAAGGACAAGATAAGCCATGAAGAGATATGGAGACGAGCTGGTAAAGATCTGGTAGATACACATATTAAGGAAAGACAAGAGAGAGTGGATTGGGCACACGATTAGAACATCAGTGAAAGATAGAGCTACAAGATAAATGACATGTAGCCCACAAGGACAACGAAAAGAGAGAAAACCTAGGTACACACGGAGAAGAGATACTGGAGGACTTGACAGAGATGGGAATCAAATAGAATGTGACGCATTTTTCTATCCAATGATAGAAACAAAGGAAAATATTTGTCAGTGGCATTTGCACAAAGGCGGCTAAAAGACGTGATTGGTTGTTTCTGCACTGTATCATATACAATACCTTTGTTCTTACAACGCATTAGCGACGCCATTGCCACTGATACCCCGCATGACTTGAGCAGTAGATGCATTGGATAATGTACACGCAAGATTTTTGTGTAGAAAAGGCTGACATACTCATATCTGACATATTTTCATAGCATACTCTGGAAACCTTAAAGGATTTATGTGTGTGTAGGAGGCTAGTTCTCTCCTTCACTGTTGTGTCATTTCCAATATTGTGCGAGTATGGTTCACATGTATGATGTATAGCTAACTGGAAAGTTGTAGTCACTGGAATTATACGCAGAACACTTGAAAAATACTCCAGCGAGCTATACATGAAAATTATCCCGTTATACCATGCACGCATGGAAAGCAAGAAAAATATAACCAGAAACTGCAGACTCATGTTAATCTAACAAATACAACTACAACCATCACCACTACTACTACAACTACAATCACCCACCACCACTACTACTACAACTGCTACGACTAATAAAACTACAACCATTACCAATACTATTGCTACTACTACTACAACTATTACCACTACACTAATGCAATTACTAATACTACTACTACAGCTAGTGCTAATACTGCTACAATTAATATTACTTCATCTACTATTACTAATAATATTACTACTACTACTACTACTACTACTACTACTAATATTACTACTACTACTACTACTACTACTACTACTACTACTACTAATATTACTACTACTACTACTACTACTACTACTATTACTACTACTACAGCGCTACTATTACAACAATAAATACTACTACTGAGACAACTACTATTACTACCACTACACTTACTATTATTGCTATTACAATCACTACTACTGCTACTACTATTACAACCACTACTACTACTTTTTATTATTACCGCAACAACAGCTTCTGCAACGGCTACTATCATTACTACTAAACCACCTACTAATACTACTACTACTACTACTACTACTACTACTATAACTATTATTATTACCACAGCAACCACTATTACTACTACAACTCTTAGTGCTTCAAATGGAAGAGGGTTCGGGATGGAAGAGTTTTCGAATTTGTCCTTCCGCTTTCGCCGCTTGTAAATTGCCCGCAGTGTTCTTTCTTTTTCAAATTTAGTGATGCCAGCAGTGATCTGGGTGTGCCAAGCGATCAAAGGATATAGTCTCCCAGGACCGAGGATCAGTCCAGCGGAGTTGGGACCTAGTCAGTAGAGCATGGATGCTTTGCACGCCGTGTCTGGTATTCGATCCTGCTAACATTCTCTCATGAGGTTTCTTAGGCCCCAAAGGTAGAAAGAGTTAAGCTGTCGAGCTTGTCTTGCATAGACTGTCCAGGATGACGCAGCATAAATCAATGTTAGTTGAACCACTGCGCGGTACACGTGCAACTTAGTTGTCAAACTGAGACCACGCCTGATCGAGACGTTCACACGAAAGCTCCCGAATGCCGCACTGGCACGAGCAATACGCAGGGTAACATCCTCTTCAAATATCATAGTTTGCGATAGAGTGTTGATAAGATACACAAACTTTTTGGCAGTATTGAGTTTTTGTCCCTTTACTGTAATTATTATTTCTGTATAGTGGACACCTGGCACTGATTGATATATTATATATATATATATATATATATAATGCCTACGTACCATTCTGAACGTTAAGTGGAGTGACTTTAAATCTAACACTACTATAAGAGAGGAAAGCAAACAAACCTATATATCTTCCTTCATTAGACAAAGGCGTTGGACTTACATCGGCCATGTTCTCAGAATGAACAGCCTTAGAATTCCCCAGCAATCACTATATTGGGTGCCACCTGGAGTAAGAAGAAGAGGGAGACCTAGAGAAACTCTACGAAGAACCATTAATAGAGAAGGCATGTCAATGAACCTAAACAACACGCAACAATTGAAAGACCTGGCAACACAAAGACAGAAATGGAAAGCTATGGTTTCTGCCCTATGCGCCGCCTATGGCCCTGGAGGAAGATAACATAACATAACATATATATATATATATATATATATATATATATATATAATATCTTCGTATTGCTTCTTCTTCTTCTGTGTTCGTTCTCAAACTCCTGCAGATTAGCAGGATGTAGTCCGGAGAACCGAATGCGTTGTGTCACGGTTTACAGCATTGCTGCGATATCTGCGCCTTTCGGCCTGACACATCCAACTTCAGCATGGCTTTGGGTCTCTGACCCTATATGGGATGGGACAGCCAACTCAATCCCATAACCTCCTTAGTCGCCTTTTACGACATGCGTGGAAGGTAAACAGTGTTGCTATTCTTTGCTCCCCTTTCGGGCCATGGCAACACACGGGCGAATTTGCATTGCTAATAGTGAGACCGACTGCATCACAGGCCAAATAAAAGAGGCTCATGCTGTCCTGTCTTTCAGACTGGTAGCGTTTAGTGCACAATCGTCAGCGAACAAGAGGTCACGAACAACGTCTGTCTTAGTTTTGGTCTTGGTCTTTAATCTACTAAGATTGAATAGCCCTCCGTCAGCTCGATAGCGGAAGCAAATTCCTGCACTGTTATTCCGGAAGGCATCATTAACATGGCAGAGAACACCATGCTGAAGAGCGTCGGAGCCAGGACGCAACCCTGTTTGACACCGTTAGTTACTGGAAACGGGTTTGAGTGTGCGCCGTCATCTTGCACACAGGATGTCATACTATCATGGAACTGGTGAACAATGTTGGTGAATTTTTTGGGACATCCAAATTTGACCATGATCATCCGTATTCCTTCGCCATTTACAGTGTCGAATGCCTTAGTTAGATCGAAAATGTAGTGTAGAGACCAATGTCCTGTTCGCGACATTTTTCCTGTAGTTGTCTGGTTGTGAATATCATGTCAAACGTACAGCTGCCCTTTTGAAGCTACATTGGCTCTCTCGGAGGAGAACTATCTCAAGACGGGCGTGCAGTCCGTTTAACAGAACCCTAGACACGATCTTATTTGTTATAGGAGCAGGGATATGACTCTGTGGTTGTCGCAAACTAGACGATTTCTTTATCTCATATAGATGCATGATGGGATCATCCTTAAATTCGTGTAGTATCGCTTCCAGGTTTCACATTGTCTGGACGAGCTCTGTGAGTTTAGCAGTCATAACAGGACCACTGACGGCGTAAACTTCGGCTGGAATGGAGTCTGAGCCTGGCGCTTTTCCTACGGACCAATTTGAGATCGCTTTCTCCACTTCCTCAATGCAAGGGGGATCCGATAATGAGTTATTGATTCGTATTTGCGTAATGCGCGCAATGGCTTCCTCGTTGATAATGGAGGGGCTGTTTAGTACATTTTCAAAATGTTCAGACATGCGTTGGAGAATTTTCTCTATGTCAGTGATGGTATGCTTTCCATCTGCGCTTAGCAGAGGAGACATCCCTGAAGACTAAGGTCCATAAATTGCTTTTAGCGCAGAATAAAATTTCTGCATATTATTGCTGTCAGCGTAATTCTGTATCTCTTTGGCTTTGTTACTAAACCATGAGTCTTGCATCCTCCTTAGTTCTTTTACGCACATTTTCTTTGAGTTTTCGTACTGCGTATTTTTGCTGGTTGATGTAAGGTGGTTTAGATAGGAGTTATGCTGTTTGTCCTTATTGTCCAGGAGAGCTTTAATATGTACGTCGTTTTCATCAAACCAGTCTTGATGACTGCGAATAACAACACCCACCACTTTTTCTCTAGTTCTGTAGACTGTATCACAGAGTTTTTCCCAGATTTCTTGAATGTCTATGGAGTCGACTGTCAATGGTGCAATGTTAGTATCCATTGAGCTGCGCAGAAGCTGTTTCTAAAGTGGATCTTTCAATTTGGAGATGTCTAGACGTTTTGCCTGTTTGCTATTTTGAGGTCGCCGGGGATGCAGCGTATGGAGATTTATTTTAGAGACTAGCAGTATGTGGTCCGGCCAGCAGTCGTCGCCACACAGGGATTTAACGACTCCCACATCCTGCTTATCACGTTGTCTACCCATGACATAATCAATTTGATGCCACTGCTGTGTTCGTTGATGCATCTATGATGTAACAATACCATTACAGCTATAACAATAAATACTACCACTTCTATTGCTACAACTGCATCAATAACAATTCCTGCTACTACTATTACTAGAGCTACAACAATAAGTAATACTGCTATTACTATTATCAGAAAAACAAGAACTAGTACTGCGCCAACCACTACTAATATTGCTACTAACATTATTAATAGCATTGCTTTTACTACAACGATTACTACTATTACTACAACTGCTACAATTACAACTAATACTACCACAATTACTACTGCTTGTGTTACAGCAATCACTACTACATATTCTACTACTACTTTACTATAAAGATATCCACTACTACTAGTACAGCTACTGCTACATTTACTACTGCTACAATTGCTACAGTCACCAACACTAACACTGTAACTGTTACAATTATTATGGTCACCAATACTAATATTGTAATGCTACAATTGCTGCAACTACTGCTGCTAAATCTAATATAACCAATACTACTACTGCTACAATATAAATAACTACTACTACTATTATTACTAATATTACAACTATATTTACTACTATTACTGCAAATGTGACTATGAATATTATAATTTCGTCTCAATGGTTTCAGACAGGTTTTGAGAGATTCCGACACCTGGTTCGAATGATCTTGATTCTACTTAAAGCTACCTCATTCAGGCCGTAAGTTTTCTATAAAATATCACTAAACATATTACAATACAGCTCACAGTTTTAACAATGTGTTCGGTTTACGTAGCACCAGTGTATATGCTCTATGCTTAGTTACATAGATAAACAGGCAGACACACAGGTACACAGAACAGATTTGCGTATATAAATATTCGCGAAAAAGAGCTTAATACTATAAAAATCTATTTTCTCAAAATTTCAATATTCGAGAATGAGTTTAACACTGTAAGATTTATTTTCCAAAAATGTAAATATTTGAGAAAGAGTTAAACATCTTAAAATTGATTTCCTAGACATTTAAAAGCAATTTTAACAACCAATTTTAACAACCAATTTTAACATTATTCCTTTAGCGTTTACTACTTGTACTTTCTCACCTGTGCTTGTCTTGATTATATGTCATAGAAACAGAACTATTACTAACATGTCGCAGTAACAGAACTATTACTAACATGTCGCAGTAACAGAACTATCAATCAAATGTCGCAGTAACAGAACTATTACTAACATGTCGCAGTAACAGAACTATCAATCAAATGTCGCAGTAACAGAACTATTACTAAGATGTCGCATTAACAGAACTATTACTAAGATGTCGCAGTAACAGAACTATCAATCAAATGTCGCAGTAACAGAACTATTACTAACATGTCGCAGTAACAGAACTATCAATCAAATGTCGCAGTAACAGAACTATTACTAACATGTCGCAGTAACAGAACTATCAATCAAATGTCGCAGTAACAGAACTATTACTAAGATGTCGCAGTAACAGAACTATTACTAACATGTCGCAGTAACAGAACTATCAATCAAATGTCGCAGTAACAGAACTATTACTAAGATGTCGCAGTAACAGAACTATTACTAAGATGTCGCAGTAACAGAACTATTACTAAGATGTCGCAGTAACAGAACTATTACTAAGATGTCGCAGTAATAGAACTATCACTAAGATGTCGCAGTAACAGAACTATTACTAAGATGTCGCAGTAACAGAACTATTACTAAGATGTCGCAGTAATAGAACTATCAATCAAATGTCGCAGTAACAGAACTATCAATCAAATGTCGCAGTAACAGAACTCTCAATCAAATGTCGCAGTAACAGAACTATTACTAAGATGTCGCAGTAACAGAACTATCACTAAGATGTCGCAGTAACAGAACTATTACTAAGATGTCGCAGTAACAGAACTATCACTAAGATGTCGCAGTAACAGAACTATTACTAAGATGTCGCAGTAACGAAACTATCAATCAAATGTCGCAGTAACGAAACTATCAATCAAATCTCGCAGTAACAGAAATTCTTGAGACTAAAGGGAATCGAACTAGTCCGTTCTAATGGCATCGAATCGCCTGACAACTTGAGTAAACGGGTTTTTCCGCACTTGACTAACCGCATCTCCAAAAAATATATTTAAAAACATCTTAGGTAGATTGAGTATATCTTGGACGATGAGCTTCGCAGTCGGCAAACAAATCTCGTGTTATAACGCATCATTGACCTCTGTGCCCTTAGGTACTGAACTCAATTATCTCTTTGTGAGCCATGTTGGGCAACGGCGACAGTCGAGTTAGACTAGGTTTGCGAGCCCTCGAAAATAAGAACTTCGACGTTGCCCACAGAGTCCAGAGACCGAGTCTCAACACTGTTTCGGTCAGAATTTTTCAACAATGTGCTCCGGAAAATTTGTTCAATGCTTTTCCTGTGTTTAATTAGGAGCTGTATGCAATGCTTTCTTCTATACCCAGGAGTGCATGTTCAAGTTGGCGTATCCAATACCTGAGTCATGACTCCTACATTGAATTTGGTCTATTGGGATGGGAATATGTGGGCTTCTATGTGTGTTCTGAGCATGAACAGCACTTCCGCCAATCGGTCTCGCGCTGGACAATTGTAGCTTCGTTGCCACTATATCGTTTCACATACACAACGCTGCCCTCTACCGCGTGTTGCCTTTTCAAGATTCAATATGTAGGATCATCATATCTAAGTGAGATCATCCTATATCGGGACATTGACATTGGTCCCCCTCCAATGTTTCTGCATGTTTGGATGACCGAGACGAAATGTTCAGGTGCCTTACGTTACTGTGTGCCGACAGTGATGCTGTGTGTGTTGGCGTAGATGTCTCGGAGATACTGCTTGTCTCTTTTCATGAAATTCGCATTCCATCTTCAGTCTCCACATCCACGGACACGAGTCGAAAAGTGTTGACCAGGAACAAAGCGGGAACAGCTGTATTCTTGTTTCCAGGGTGCACCGCAAGGAGGTACTTTTAGGATATATGATATGTGCTAACATTGGGTCCGCACGAGAGCAATGCGAGACTCTTTGCACCCCTTGACAGCGGCAAACTAGCATTCCTGAAGGAAGCCATATAAGAACTAAGCAATGCAGGGTAGCTCTACAGTGGATACAATCTCAATATGGCATACCAAAAATTGAAAAGGCAGTTATGCTGGCTAAAGATGGAGCAACACAGAAATACAATATCCGGAAATCACTTACCATGAAAAGAGGACACACATCAAAACTATTAGGAAAATATACCTCCTAAAAGACAGCTATCACTATTTTGACAGTGCTGAGAACGTTATCATCATCCGCATCAGGACAGGACACAACATGCTAAACAGCAACTTAAATAGACTAAAACTGATTCCATTATCTCTGTGCTCATTTGAGTAGGCAGCACACACCGTGGAACATAATACACGATGGCATTACACTAAGCCAGCTAATAGAGGAGAAAGGCGCACAGAGACATATCTACAGAAAGCTGTATGGGAGCACTGATGGGCTTTCAAATAGAACATCGTTTATCAAGGTCGTGCAGCGTAGATATGCTAATCTGCGAACGAGAAAAAAAATATAATATGCATTACCAACATGTAGACACTGTTATATAATATTTATTGCTAACGTGAAAATAATGTTATAATATTTATTGCTAACGTGAAAATAATGTTATAATATTTATTGCTAACGTGAAAATAATGTTATAATATTTATTGCTAACGTGAAAATAATGTTATAATATTTATTGCTAACGTGAAAATAATGTTATAATATTTATTGCTAACGTGAAAATAATGTTATAATATTTATTGCTAACGTGAAAATAATGTTATAATATTTATTGCTAACGTGAAAATAATGTTATAATATTTATTGCTAACGTGAAAATAATGTTATAATATTTATTGCTAACGTGAAAATAATGTTATAATATTTATTGCTAACGTGAAAATAATGTTATAATATTTATTGCTAACGTGAAAATAATGTTATAATATTTATTGCTAACGTGAAAATAATGTTATAATATTTATTGCTAACGTGAAAATAATGTTATAATATTTATTGCTAACGTGAAAATAATGTTATAATATTTATTGCTAACGTGAAAATAATGTTATAATATTTATTGCTAACGTGAAAATAATGTTATACTATTTATTGCTAACGTGAAAATAATGTTATACTATTTATTGCTAACGTGAAAATAATGTTATAATATTTATTACTACCACGGACACATTATTATATAACATTTATTACTAACATGTAGACACTGATATATAATATGTATTAGTAACATGCATACAAATTTCTATATCATTTAGCAAGAAAGTGGAAAATGTCAACTACAACTTTCTATCTTGGACTATCGTGTATGACGACGTGCTTGGAATTTCAAGGCTCAACTACGACAGCGGAGCTTTGTCGTTTGATCCTTTAATGTACAAGGCTAATAAAGAAGTGAGTGATAAATTCTAGCCTGGATGTACGTTACTGAATCTTGAGGTGATCATAGACGATGCGATCTTTACTAGTAGGGTGTTATCTAGTTTTCCTGGTAAAGATAATTTGCTGGAAAGTCGCGTGATTTGCTTACGAAAAAATCAATATGTGGTTTCGTGAAATACGTATTTCTGCTAATATTGTGGTATATTTGTATTCATTACATAAACTATGTGTTTTTGTACTCTAGCAAGCAGTCTCTGGTGTCCCCTTTGCATGAATGAAATTTATTGGTTGTTGCGTCCCTTCGAAATTATTTTTGACGCATCTGATCGCCCCTGGCTGCATTGTCGCCCCTGTCTAGTTTTGCTTCTATTCTTACATATTGACTATTGGATTGCCGTGATGTCTTCACAACGTTAGTTCCCATAATTAGTTATAGAGGTTAGTTATCATGATTAGTTCAGTATGATATTTTCTAATAATCATTCACAATTTTTTTTCCCAAGATTAATTCGCCAGATTAGCTTACAGGTTTAGTTCACAACATTAGCTCCAATATTAGTTCACAATGTTAGTTTGCAAGATTAGCTCCAATGTTAGTTCACAGTATCAGTTTCCAAGATTAGCTCCAATGTTAGTTCACAGTATCAGTTTCCAAGATTAGCTCCAATGTTAGTTCACAGTATCAGTTTCAAAGATTAGCTCCAATGTTAGTTCACAGTATCAGTTTCCAAGAATAGTTCACAAAGTTGGTTCACAGTATCAGTTTCCAAGAATAGTTCACACAGTTGGTTCTCGAGGTTAGTTTCTAAGAAAGTTAGTAACAAGGATTAATTGCATTGTTAGTTCATATGGTTAGTTATCAAGGTTAGTTCAAATTTTAGTTCACAAGTTTAGTTCTAAAGATTAGTTCCCATGTATATGTTAGTTTACAACCGTAGTTTACAAAATTGGTTCACATTTTAGCTCATATGTTAGATTTCATTAATTGTTTCCTATTTTAATTCAATATTAGTTCGCAAGATAAGTTCCAATCTTAGCATGACTAGAACTTAAGATTAACCCACAGGTTAGTTCAAAATGTTAGATTGCAAGATTTGTTATCAGTTTAGTTTCGATGTAATTTCACAAGATTAGTTAGAAAATTAATTTTTAACATTAGTTCACAAAAGTAGTTCTCGCGAGTAATTCGCAAGATTAATTCAGAAACTAATGTAAACAGATTAGCATATATGACTAATTCACATGAATAGTTCTCAAAATTCCTTCGCAAGAACTCGAATCGGAACAGTTTTACATTTTCTTTCTTCAGTCGAGTTTAAGCCAAGAAACCAAGGATATCCTGAGGCTGCCAACATCTCAGAGAACTGATGCACAGATTCACGCTGTCATGGTCAGCTTTCAGAACGTCATTCCATCATTCTCTGAGTTCCCTAAAGGGATTCAGCAATCCATGATTAAAGTGTGTACCTATGAAAAGTAAGGAAACCTCTTGTGTCATCACGGTCTCTTATGTAATGAGTAATGAATTATATTAAAGGGGATCACGATTGAGAACAGTGCATGCGCTGTAGAGATCAAAGTAAATGTACTCAATTGTTAACCAGCGCCATAGCACACATTTTCAAATAAGTGCTCAGCTGCTGAATCAGTGGTTGACCAGAAACAGCTTAACAAGAGTCGTCTACAACACTTGATAAATAGAGATGGTGTGCTGCCTCAAAATTCCCAGAGCATGTTCTATGGTACCCTACTTCCTGGTAGCTGGGTGAACCACGGGAGTAATTTTAAATTCAAACCGCGAATAGTTTGTGGACTCGAAACTCAGGTTTGAAGTTTTTTCTCAGTCATTTCAGGTAGGCGGGTGAAAGACATCATATAAAACCGCGGCTTCCAGCCGTAGAGGTCAGTGACTAAACGTTAAACTACTATCATTATGACACGGACATCCAGATACATGTAAGGACTAACTACGGAATTTGACACGTCGTAGCAGCAGGCGGTCGTATCTGCAATATCTCTGCACGATGTCCTTTAAATTTATATTAGTTTTCTCATACCAGAAATACTGAAGCTCCTTTCTAGTTGATACGAAGTCAAAGATGCGGACATTGAAAGATCCAAAGAACACGAGCATAAATGAACCCATGTCCTGCTTACTACCCCTGAGTTGTACGCCAAAGAAACAGTACTGCAATGGATCCATGATAACTGTGGAATGTTTGGAAATGAAAAGGCTTATATTCTGGCAAGGGAAGGGGGATCATTAGAACAGATAGAAAGTAATGATAGGTATTCTGAATGTAAGACGATGATATAAACAGAAGTTAAGAGAAAATGGAAGAAGATGCATCCATCTGCAGAACCACATATCCCCTACCACCCAATGTCACGCAAAGAACATACTATTATCTTCAGAATACGAACTGGCTACAACAGACTGAGAAGTCACATGTTCAGAAAGCTCATAATTGGTGAGAAAGACATGTACAACTGAGGACTCGGTCCAGGGACTGCAGAACACATTCTTTAAGCATGCCAATTCTATCAAGAAGAGAGAAAGAAAATGTGATCTACTGAGTATTCCGAAATCTGAGAATTTCATGGATGACCTGAAGCAAATCACACAATTCAGTGAAGCTATTGTCGCAATAACTTGATAACTGACTGAAGATCAGGGACGCTATTGTCGCTATAACCTGATAACTGACTAAAGAACAGTGAAGCTATTTTAAACAGCTGTTTTACATTAGCCAATAAGTCATAGAAATCAAATGGTCTCGCATATATATACTTTAAGTGAGACTCTCAGTATATCTTCAATGCACAATGTTGGACAATGGTGTTTCATATAAAAGCTTATACAAGTAAATTCAAGTAGGAAGCAGGAGGATAAATAAAAATAACTCTTAAAGCCGTCGGGAGTTGAACCAGGTCCGCTCTAGTGACACCGAACTTACAACTCAAGTAAACAGGTTTTCCGTGATTAACCAACCACATCCCAAAAACATATATGTAATCTCGTCAAGATATTCAATTTGTGTACTCAAGTTACTGAATACGGACCAATTGAGACAATGGCTATTACAACTAACATCCCATACAAATATTGAAGTATCCTCAGAACACAAACATAGAAAAGCTATATTCGTACCACAAGGATATTAAGGCTTCTTCTTGATTAGAAACTGGCCTCACAGCACGTGGGGCATTCCCATAAGTGCTCTGCCCTCTGTTCCAGCAGCCTACCGACTCAATTGTGTTTAGAGTTCAATGCTGCCGAAACAGACGTCGACATCAGGACACAACTCTGGCTCCTGCAACAGGTTTCTTTGTTGTTCCGCCCACCCACGCTGTGCCCATAACTAGTTCAAGCACAACGTCGGCCTGTCAGAACAACATCGTAACTGTTATCGAAGGTTACGACTACGGGCTTACGCCTTAAGACCTTCTTATGAACATAAATAACATAGAGACAGAACAGTGTTGCTTCAAATATTAGCTTTTATGAGTAAATTCAAGTAGGAAACATGAGTATAAATGAACACATTCTTAATGCTGACGGGAATGTTCTATGTATTCCTGATGATACTTCCGTACTTATACGAGATGTTCGTTGTTCGTTGTAATAGTCATTGTCTCGATTGGTATGTTCTCAGTGACGAGTATACAGGTTGGAATTCTTGACAAGATCACATATTTTTGGGGGATGTGGTTGGTCCAGTATGGAAAACCTGTTTACTTGAGTTGTAAGGCGATTAAGTGCCGCTATGAACGTACATAGTTCAATCCCCGTCAGCGATAAGAATTTTTCACTTATCCTCATCCTTCCTACTTGAATTTACTTAAACAATATATATCGTAGATTTGGTACACACGTTACTTCACATACAAGATATAGTAGATTTGGTACACACGTTACTTCACATACAAGATATAGTAGATTTGGTACACACGCTACTTCACATACAAGATATAGTAGATTTGGTACACACGTTACTTCACATACAAGATATAGTAGATTTGGTACACACGTTACTTCACATACAAGATATAGTAGATTTGGTACACACGCTACTTCACATACAAGATATAGTAGATTTGGTACACACGCTACTTCACATACAAGATATAGTAGATTTGGTACACACGCTACTTCACATACAAGATATAGTAGATTTGGTACACACGCTACTTCACATACAAGATATAGTAGATTTGGTACACACATTACTTCACATACAAGATATAGTAGATTTGGTACACACGTTACTTCACATACAAGATATCGTAGATTTGGTACACACGTTACTTCACATACAAGATATAGTAGATTTGGTACACACGTTACTTCACATACAAGATATAGTAGATTTGGTACACACGCTACTTCACATACAAGATATAGTAGATTTGGTACACACGCTACTTCACATACAAGATATAGTAGATTTGGTACACACGTTACTTCACATACAAGATATCGTAGATTTGGTACACACGTTACTTCACATACAAGATATAGTAGATTTGGTACACACGCTACTTCACATACAAGATATAGTAGATTTGGTACACACGCTACTTCACATACAAGATATAGTAGATTTGGTACACACGCTACTTCACATACAAGATATAGTAGATTTGGTACACACGCTACTTCACATACAAGATATAGTAGATTTGGTACACACATTACTTCACATACAAGATATAGTAGATTTGGTACACACGTTACTTCACATACAAGATATCGTAGATTTGGTACACACGTTACTTCACATACAAGATATAGTAGATTTGGTACACACGTTACTTCACATACAAGATATAGTAGATTTGGTACACACGCTACTTCACATACAAGATATAGTAGATTTAGTACACACGTTACTTCACATACAAGATATAGTAGATTTGGTACACACGTTACTTCACATACAAGATATCGTAGATTTGGTACACACGTTACTTCACATACAAGATATAGTAGATTTGGTACACACGTTACTTCACATACAAGATATAGTAGATTTGGTACACACGCTACTTCACATACAAGATATAGTAGATTTGGTACACACGCTACTTCACATACAAGATATAGTAGATTTGGTACACACGCTACTTCACATACAAGATATAGTAGATTTGGTACACACGCTACTTCACATACAAGATATAGTAGATTTGGTACACACGCTACTTCACATACAAGATATAGTAGATTTGGTACACACGCTACTTCACATACAAGATATAGTAGATTTGGTACACACATTACTTCACATACAAGATATAGTAGATTTGGTACACACATTACTTCACATACAAGATATAGTAGATTTGGTACACACGTTACTTCACATACAAGATATAGTAGATTTGGTACACACGTTACTTCACATACAAGATATAGTAGATTTGGTACACACGTTACTTCACATACAAGATATCGTAGATTTGGTACACACGCTACTTCACATACAAGATATAGTAGATTTGGTACACACGTTACTTCACATACAAGATATAGTAGATTTGGTACACACGTTACTTCACATACAAGATATAGTAGATTTGGTACACACGTTACTTCACATACAAGATAGCGTAGATTTTCTACATACTTACTACCCATGCAAGACAGCGCAGATTTCAATAAAATTTATCACGCATGCAAGATATGGTGGATGTAATCTATGAATAGGCATACACTCAATGTAAATATTTTAGTATAAAGTAGTGTTTAATTCCACATGTGTTTTGAATACAGGTTTGAGGCTGGTCGAGTGATTATTCGCCAGGGACATAGGGCAGAGAATTACTACTTCATCATTTCAGGATGTGGTGCGTAGTGCCTGTGTTAACGGTACATAAGTACCACTTTGGATGTTTTTATGTTCACAGTTTTTAAATATGCGTTTGTGTCATGTATTTTAAATATGCGTTATTTTTAAATATGCGTTTGTGATATGATAACAATTATCTAAATGTCTATTTGTGTTGTGAAATGCTACAAAATATCTAACTTTTTCAGGTCCAAATTTTATTTAGCATGACCAGTTGCCAGGTTTAATTACTCTAGTCAACAAATTTTCAAAAATGTTTGTACCAAACTTTAAATACATCATTTCTTATTGATTTTGGAATGCTGATTCAATATACTTGAATGTCAATTTGCAATGTGTTTCGTTTCGAGTGATCTAAATGGGTTTTTTTTTATTGTAACATGCTACAAAATATCAAAATGTCTAATAGTGTTGTGATTAGAAGTTAGGAAAAGAGTAGACATAACAGTGAACATAACAAAAAACAGCAAGAAAAATCGTTGATCACCTTATAAGAATAAACCGTAACCAAATACCAATACACGCACATAATAAAAGAATATCTGAACATAAAGCCAAAGGTAGATCAAGAAAATGGTGAATAGAAAACATCAAGATAACCTTGAACAAATAGGGACAACGACTCAAGCAAGGCAACACGTCTGGCCTTGGAACAATAACAAAAGCTCCTACCCCTATGCTTAAAGACATGTGTGGATAATATCATCCATCATTCACCAGAGGAAAGACAATAAACAATAGATATGTATTTGCTCTATGACATCCGTTCATGATGTGTTTTTGCTATATGGCATTTAAATATCCGTTCATGATGTGTTTTTGCTATATGGCATTTAAATATCCGTTCATGATGTGTTTTTGCTATATGGCATTTAAATATCCGTTCATGATGTGTTTTTGCTATATGGCATTTAAATATCCGTTTATGATGTGTTTTTGCTATAGGGCATTTAAATATCCGTGTGTGATGTCTTTTTGCTCTAAGACATGTACATATCCGTTTGTGATGTCTTTCCTCGACCTACCGAAAACAACAACTCTATCGCAATGTGTCAAGCCTGAGCCACAAGGCCACCATTATGAGAGAGACCAATGTAATCGTTGAGTGAATACTGAAAAGGGACACAATAAAGACCATACTAAGTTTCAAACGCAAGAATGATACCATTAGAGTATAGCAGTATTATTTTACGAGCACCCATTACAAACTTTAGGGTTCAGGGAGCTCATTGGGAGAATGAACGTTCTGGAGAGAATACGTCACATGACATGTTGATTATTTGAAAGAAGACTAAGTATTTGAGACAAAATGTGGCAATGATTTTTCACAAGTGAAAGATTCTCAAACTACCTCCAACTTTACTTAGTTGCCTCCTACGACATGCATGAAAAGAAGACAGTGGCTCTATTATTTTCACCTTGAACTAGAAGTTCAGGTGCTGATTTCCACAAGGGGGAATCTATTGATAGAAGGACAGTAATGTATTGATCAATGTAGCCCTTGTCCCTGAAGCGCGACTAGTAATAATCGTTTATGAGGTATTTCTCGAGTCCAAAGTGCGAAATCTGAAAGTAAGTTCGTTGTGTTATTTTGTTAATAATAGCTGTCAGATACAGAATTTTGTGTAGGTGCGAGTGTGTGTGTGAGTGTGTGTGCGTGCGTGTGTTCGAGTGCGTATATGCGTGCGTGCATGTGTGTGTGTGTGTGTGTGTGTGTGCCAATCGGTCGCTAAATGTCTTATTTTCAGTCATTCAGTTACACAAACTATTTTCTCATTCATTCAGTTACACAAGCTGTTTTCTCATTCATTCAGTTACACAAGCTGTTTTCTCATTCATTCAGTTACACAAGCTGTTTTCTCATTCATTCAGTTACACAAACTGTTTTCTCGCTAATTCAGTTACACAAACTGTTTTCTCGCTAATTCAGTTACACAAACTGTTTTCTCGCTAATTCAGATACTCAAACTGTTTTCTCGGTCGTGTAGTTACACAAACTTTTTTCTCAGTCATTCAGTTGCTCAAACTGCTCTCAGTCATTCAGTTACACAAACTATTTTCTTTCAGTCACTTCAGTTACACAAACTGCTTTCTCGGCTGTACGTTCAGTTGCACAAACTATTTTGTTTCAGTCAATTCAGTTACACAATCTGCTTTCTCGGCTGTACGTTCAGTTGCACAAACTATTTTGTTTCAGTCACTTCAGTTACACAAACTGCTTTCTCGGCTGTACGTTCAGTTGCACAAACTATTTTGTTTCAGTCACTTCAGTTACACAATCTGCTTTCTCGGATGTACGTTCAGTTGCACATACTATTTTGTTTCAGTCACTTCAGTTACAGAAACTGCTTTCTCGGCTATTCATCGAGATACACAAACCGGTTGAATTGTCATCATTTAACCAAGAAAAAAAATTTATTGATGCGGTTGTGATGTGGTGAGATTGTCGCGCCGTGTGTGGTGTATATTTATTGCGTGATGTACAACTGAAGTTATTCTTATTGTATGAGTATGATGTATAGAATTATGATTCATCTTGCAGCGGTTGTCACGCAGATGGATAGTGATGTCGGACATATACAGACAACGAGTGTTCTATGCAGTGGCAACAGTTTTGGAGTGAGTGCATTATTAGACTCATTTTTGTGTATTGTCTTTTCAAATAATAGTTCCCGCCAGTGTGTTGCCAATATTTTGGATTTCCTGATTAAATATTTTTTCTGTCAGTGGTTCTATTCCTTAGACCATGCTATCCTCTCATGTGTTCATGTAATCTGAAAGGCAAATGTATTAACCCCTATATTTATAATAAATGTATGTATTAGCTCATCATCATCAAGTACCGTGCCGAATGGAGCTGGCTATCATATTTCTCCATGTACATCAATCTCTCATATATGTCATCATCTCTGTTGGCGTCGTCAATCGGAGCAATTTAGTCAAACTGTCCAACATCTTTTCTGTGGATTTCCCCTTGATCTTTTCCCTTTTATCTTTCCTGTTGTCACTATATTCTCAATGTCTCTTCTTCTCATTCTATTCTTATTAACTCTTACATTTATCATATTAGATTAAACGAAACAGTACCAATGTAAGATTAAAGGAAACAGTACCAATGTCAGATTAAAGGAAACAGTACCAATGTCAGATTAAACGAAACAGTACCAATGTCAGATTAAAGGAAACAGTACCAATGTCAGATTAAACGAAACAGTACCAATGTCAGATTAAAAGAAACAGTACCAATGTCAGATTAGAACTAAACAGTACCAATGTCAGATTAAAGGAAACAGTACCAATGTCAGATTAAAAGAAACAGTACCAATGTCAGATTAAAGGAAACAGTACCAATGTCAGATTACAACTAAACAGTACCAATGTCAGATTAAAATAAACAGTACCAATGTCAGATTAAAAGAAACAGTACCAATGTCAGATTAAAAGAAACAGTACCAATGTCAGATTAAAAGAAACAGTACCAATGTCAGATTAAAAGAAACAGTACCAATGTCAGATTAAAAGAAACAGTACCAATGTCAGATTACAAGAAACAGTACCAATGTAAGATTAAAAGAAACAGTACCAATGTAAGATTAAAAGAAACAATACCAATGTCAGATTAAAAGAAACAGTACCAATGTAAGATTAAAAGAAACAGTACCAATGTCAGATTAAAAGAAACAGTACCAATGTCAGATTAAAAGAAACAGTACCAATGTCAGATTACAAGAAACAGTACCAATGTAAGATTAAAAGAAACAGTACCAATGTCAGATTAAAAGAAACAGTACCAATGTCAGATTAAAAGAAACAGTACCAATGTCAGATTAAAAGAAACAATACCAATGTCAGATTAAAAGAAACAGTACCAATGTAAGATTAAAAGAAACAGTACCAATGTCAGATTACAAGAAACAGTACCAATGTAAGATTAAAAGAAACAGTACCAATGTCAGATTAAAAGAAACAGTACCAATGTCAGATTAAAAGAAACAGTACCAATGTCAGATTAAAAGAAACAGTACCAATGTCAGATTAAAAGAAACAGTACCAATGTAAGATTAAAAGAAACAGTACCAATGTCAGATTAAAAGAAACAGTACCAATGTCAGATTAAAAGAAACAGTACCAATGTCAGATTAAAAGAAACAGTACCAATGTCAGATTAAAAGAAACAGTACCAATGTCAGATTAAAAGAAACAGTACCAATGTAAGATTAAAAGAAACAGTACCAATGTCAGATTAAAAGAAACAGTACCAATGTCAGATTAAAAGAAACAGTACCAATGTCAGATTAAAAGAAACAGTACCAATGTCAGATTAAAAGAAACAGTACCAATGTCAGATTAAAAGAAACAGTACCAATGTCAGATTACAAGAAACAGTACCAATGTCAGATTACAAGAAACAGTACCAATGTAAGATTACAAGAAACAGTACCAATGTACGATTAAAGGAAACAGTACCAATGTAAGATTAAAAGAAACAGTACCAATGTAAGATTAAAAGAAACAGTACCAATGTAAGATTAAAAGAAACAGTACCAATGTCAGATTAAAAGAAACAGTACCAATGTTAGATTAAAAGAAACAGTACCAATGTCAGATTACAAGAAACAGTACCAATGTCAGATTAAAAGAAACAGTAATAAAAACATTCTAGGAACTCTTACATTTATAAGAAAAACATAAAATGACAACACATAAAATATAAACTATCGAAACAACACTTGGAAATTCCAAACGAAAATTTCAACATATCCATAAGGAAATTCCTGGCACAATACTCCTGTAGTCTGTCGCTGTTTTCATGAGGAACATCCCAATGTTTATGACGTTATGAGAACACATAGATCTCTCTCGCCATTTTAGGAAGTGTTGCGAAACATGGATAATAAATAAAACTACAGCTAGGAGAATAGAGGCTTTCGAAATGAAGTGCTATAACAATAGAAGAGTCGTGAGAGTACCTTGGGTAGCAAAGAATACCAACCAGGCCGTGTTAAGTAAACCAAAGTAAAAGAGGGCTGGCTTTTAAACACCATATTTAGAAGGAAGTTGGTTTTTTTTGGCCATGTGACGAGACACTATGGCATGAAAAGAGTGTTTTTGGAAGGAGTGATTTTTCGTTTCGTTTTTCGTTCGCTCCATTGTAACCATCACGGATATCCGTGCGATTTCCGTCGGGAGCGTGATTACGTTGTGCCACGGTTATGCACCTTGTAGGCCTAGCTCATCCGATTTCGGCATGCCTTGACAATTCGGGTGGGCTACCCTTAGGTACGCGTAGTGGAGACTCTTCGCCCAGACGATTTTTTGCTCCCGTCTGAGTCGAACGAGGTGTTCCACTGTCTATGAACTTGCCTCGTGTAATTGGACGTGCTGTGCCTGTGCCCATTGGGTACTGAACCGTTTCTCATCCGTGAGCCTGGTTCCTTAAGGGGAAGAACTCAACAGAGGAGTTGGACCCTGGCTCTTTATCCTTCTTAGCCGAGGTGTCATTCACCGACATCGTGTACCCATTGTCCAAGTTCGAGTCTCACACCACGCGTTTGAGAGCAAGGCGTTCTCGAGCTGAGCGTCCTTGTCCCAATAGCGCCTCAGCCCATCAGGTACTGAACCCTTTCTCTCTTCAAGTGTATTTCCGGTGTAGGAAAACCTGACAGTAGAGTTGGGCCAGGGCTAAATCGTTGTCCCTTTTGTGCCTGAGCGCATCGAGTACTGAACCCTTTCTCTTCGCGAGCATATTTCCGGTTTAGGAAGGCTCGACATTATAGTTGGATTAGGTCTTCTTGCTTTACCAAACGCCAATGAATGGGTCTGGGTCTCTGCCTGTAAGGAACACAGGTAACTAGAAGCTCGTCTCGAGCTGACGGAGCTTGTAGTTCCTCTTTCTAGGGACTTTTCACTTTCTATTTGCAGTTCGCGCTGCCCTCTAGCGCTGTTCTGCCCTTTCATTGTTTCATTGTACTCGGTATGAAATATATTTGTCTCTCGCCATGCATCTACCTTTACGTGCATTTTACATTGGCCGCCCCTCCAATGTTCGGACTGGACTGACTAGCTTCACTGTATGTCGACAGTGTCGCTATATGTGGTGCTGCTGGTGGTGTCGGAGATATTGTCTGTCTCTTGTGCAGTCAAATCTCTTTCCATCTGCTACCTCCACATTCTCGGACACGATCCCCAAATGATTTGGCCAGAATCAGCACGAGCTGCTGTATTTCTGTTTCCAGGGTGCACCGCGTGGAGGTACATTTGGGATGTTGATTATCTGCTAACCCTGGGTCCACCTAGTGCAATGCGTTCCCTTTGCACCCCGGAAGGAGTGATAAAAGGCAGATGTGGTACAGGTCGACCAAGACATCGCTGGACAAGCGATATTCAGAAATGTCTTCACATATCGCTGAAGGAAGCGTAACAACTTACCAGAGATCGCGCGAATTTCAGGAGATTTATAAGGAAGACTACGTTCTGGAAATATTTCACATGACAAAGCAAAACAAGAATACATTTTGCACAAGTAATTTAGAAAGATCACACTATTAGATAGTTGTCACTTACATAGATAATTAGCTTCTTAACATTTTCATATATGGAATAGTTTGTGGGTATGGGGAAGAAATATGTGTTTATATGTGTCCTCATAAATGTCTTCACTGTTACAAAACGGTTAATAATATATGCTTTATTTCATGGACATTTATTATTCAGTTGCCAATATAACTATTGTTTGTATACAGGAGCTAGCTTTTCTCCACATGTCCAAGCGGTCTGCTACAGTAACGTGTCGAGAAGATGTTGAACTTATCTGTATAGAACGAGATGATTTCATCGACATTTTCATGCGACAATACAACGGCCATGAGCCAGAACACATCACTTTCTTGAAGTCGATAGAGCTTCTCCAAGGCTGGCCGGTCAAGTTACTACCATATACAAACCCAAAAATATGCACCTTTACATATGTCAGGTAAAATGTTATGTTATATGTCCTTTGGTCATTCATATGTAATTTACATATATCACGTAAATTGTTATGTTGTGTAGAGTCACCTGGTCATTCACATTTCACTTACAAATGTCAGGTAAAGCTTTATGTTGACTAGTTATCATGCGAATGTTATTTATATCAGATAGGTGATATGTTGTCTCTTGCCATTCACATGTCATTTACGTGTCATTCACTTCATATGAAAGTGCAATTTAGATTACAATATTGTCATTCACATGTCATTCATTTCATATGAAAGTGCTATTTAGACTACAATATTGTCATGCATATTTCATTTACTTCTTAGGTAAGTTTTACGTCGAATAATTTCTTGTCATTTAGATGTCATTTACTTAATTCAGAAGAAGTGTTATGTTTATCAGTGTTTACAAATGGCAGTTACGTATTATTTTGACATATCGCTCCGTATGTGCATATGTCAGATTATCATGTGGATTTTATATTATCATTTGCGTATCATTTTCATATGTTATATCACTTTATGAAGAAGGAGGTGGATTGAAGGAGGTGGATTGAAGGAGTTACCAACATTCCGAGATGTTACAATGTTACTGCATATTAAGCAACAAACCGTGCCATAGTCAAAGAAAACCGATCGCCATTCAGGCATGCAAGCATACAGGCAGATGGCAGATATAAAGATTAGACTACAGATAAACTAGACTAGACAGGACAGGACTGGACTGACCGACTGGACTAGACTGCGATGGACAACTGGACTGAATGTCTGGATTGGACTGAGCTGAACTTGACTGGACTGAACTAGATTAAAGATTAGACTATACTATTTTGGATTGGATGGATGGATTGATGGATGGATGGATTGATGGATGGATGGATACTCCTTAAATAATAATCTGGTCAATGCAGGGCCGATCTTAGGCCATCGCAAAATATGCGGCCGCAGTGGGCCCCGCACTTCATAGGCCCATAAAATCATATTAGAATTTATTTTATTATCCTCTTTCCTACCCAGACTGGGCCCTCGCAATCCGTTTCGCATTGGGCCCCGCAATTGTTAGGGCCGACCAAGGGTCAATGACACACTGCCAGCTGTTAATTTCATGGGCTCACATTTAATCAAAGAGAACATGATCTTAAATATCTTGGAATAATCTTTGATAGAAGTCTGTCATTCAATAAACTCGTCAAAAATATGATTCAGAGGGCTAAAAGAAGGATCAGTGTTATCATGGTTATGGTGACCTTCGACATGCAGCAATGGGTACTTCTCCTGCTTCTGCAATTGATGGTGCTATCTGTCATAGATTATGGCCTCTGTCTACTAACACTGTCACAGACACAAATCGATAGATTGGAAAGTGACAGAATACAACCACCACCAATTACACCAACTTCTAGATGACTCAAAGGGAAAATGAATCAAGCATGGCAGATAATGGATGGCAGAGACTGAAGACACGCTGCAAAGAGTATGTGAATGTGAAGAAATATGAAAGGACAGTGAATGGGTGGAGGTAGATACTGAGAAGAAATCACTGACTAAAGTAATAATACAACTAGACAAAGTGTGTCAAAAATGGATGGACGTCAGGGCTCAGGATACAGTGCATGAACACGCCCAACTACACTCGAAACCACAAGATATAATTATATACACAGATGGCTCCGTTAACAGAAACACAAATGAAAGCGGTTGGGGTTTTGTTGCCTACAGAAACGGCGTGAAGTTGATTGAGAAATCTTCAGCATATTCTACTGTCACTGATAGAGGGAGCTACAGCAGCACTTAATTGTTTGATAACTGATATATCAACACACGGCAAGTGTGAATGCAATCAACCATAATTTACTTGTGGAAAGACAATAGACATCAACACACGCGGTAATACTCGCAGACTCTTAAAGCATGCTGCGCAAGATAGAAAAGTTCATGCCAAGAGAAAAAAAAAGGGTGGGACTTATTGAACAACTCAATTGTCCAGAGCATTACATGGGTATACTGCCCTGGTCATGCTGGGTTCAGAGGAAACGATAGAGCCGACTTATTGGCAGGGAATGCGGCAATAGACGGCACATTGTGAGAAGATATCAAGTAGACTTAATGAAGACAGTAATAAATTCATTTCAAGAAAAGAAGATGTCAATGAGACTGAGAACGTACACATACAGAGGTTCTTAGAAATGGGAGTATCTTGAGGTGAGTCGACATATACTGGGATGGCTGCTGGAAGGGAGGGCGGAGCACCTATGGGAATGCCCCGCGTGCTATGGAGCCCGTTTCTAATCAAGAATCAAGAATGGATGGATAGAGTACCTTACTGTAGATAAATATTAAAAACAATATATAAAAATTGTTAAATACCAGTTTTACGTTGAACAATACAAAGGATCAACGTATCGACTAAAATATTTTCATCGAGATAGGTACGATCAAACACAGAATGGAACTACAAATAAGATTCACAAGTCACCGTAACATCAGATTATGTTGATTTCAAATATATAAAAAATATGTTATAACTCATTTCTTACATTATGTTTATTTCTCTGTATATTCACGCTCGTGCAGGCGTGACGTCATACTCTGCCATGACAGCTTCAAATGTGATTGGATCTTCATTGTGTATTCTGGTTCTTGCAAGGTCTTGAAAGCACTCGATGATGGACCAATGACAAGACAAGGGACAAGAACTAAATTACTTGATACTGCAAGTACGATCACTTATGTTTCCATTTCCTTAACAACATTTTTTTTAAATTCTTCAGATGTTAGTATCCTACTATCGTCATGTTCACAACTCGTCATTACTTTCAACACAATCTTTCTATCGTATTGGTCATTATCACTGGTCCTTATATTATCATAATCATTGTATTAGTCACCTCTACTGGTCATCACATCATAACAAGCATCAGGTATACATGACAGTACAGTAATCTATACCTCTATACACAATAATATACCCCCTCACATCTATATATCACATTACAGCCACCACATATCCATCTATCACAGTACATTCCCTTGCATATCTAAATGTTACAATACATTCACCCTTGCATCTATGTATCACACTACAGTCACTCGCACATCTAATCACCATAATATATTCACCCTCACATCTGTGTATCACAGTACATTCACCTACACATCTAAACTCCACAATACAGTCATACACACATCGATATATGACAGTACATTCACGCTCACATCTGTGTATTACAGTATAGTCACCCATACATCTAAACACCACAATACAGTCACCCTCATATCTATGTATCACAGTACAGTCATCTACACGTCTGAGCACAACATCACACTCACTTCCACATCTGTACATCACGGAACATCCATCCTCATTTCTATAAACCATAGTATAGACTTGAGATTTGAACAATACAAACGTGTGTTTCTGAGTATGGCTGCGTACTAGCATCAATTAAAACGCGGAAAGTGTGGCGTTTATATAACCTATTTCTAAAACAAGGACAATGTCAAATATAGATGCCAGAAATTTAGAATTATATAATAAATTATAGTAAATATTTCTCTGTAATGCACCATAAATAGATTGAAGTCAAAGTATGGTAAACCACTACATCCAATATTGTTTCTGGCTGCAGTCTTTGATATAACCGAAATAGACCACCGTTTGAGGTTAAAATATTTTTTATGCCAACGATTTAATTTACGGCAAAACGCGTTGGTAACACTGACATTGGTGTTGAATGTAGACTATTACTTCACCTGTCAATCAAATGGCACCTTCGTAAACTCCTCCTACAACTCCATAAATACAATACATTGGCCAATTTGCGTATACTTTGTATCGCTATTCTGGAGAAGGTCTATATTCAGCCAGCAATCATCTTTTTTTCCAAACGCACATGATGTTCCTTCGATTTCTAATTTCAATTAATTCCAGTGAATTAACAAACACCGGAAAGGGAAGGGGAAATGAATACATGTTTAGTTCCCGAAGAGCGGCATTCCAGTGTGACAGTGTCCTAGGATAATCACGCCTTGCCAGAAGTGCACAATTTATTTTCTGGAAAACTAGTTCGTCAATCTTCCGTCAGTGTCGACCCATCTGCAATGATGCCCTCCACCTAATATTACCCACACTTAGGAGTCTGCCACAAAAGGACAAATGCGTAATGTTCACTGAATTGCATCTCTTTGTCATCCATGGGGACCATTTGACAGAAAAATTGAGACACGACATGTAGTGACAACGACTTCCTCACATGCGACAAGTTGTCAGGCCATCCTTCAATTTGCCTTGGTCGCCTCTTACAACATGCTTCGTAAGTAGACATTAACTCTATTCTCTACACCCTGAACCAGAAGTGTAGATTTCTGTTGCTACACAGACGACCAAACTCCTGAAACAACTGTATATTTGTTTTCATTTTTTTTTAAACTTTAGGTTTTCCCAGTCCTGTTTGGACAGTTGATCACACTTGGTAGTCACATCTTCTATGCGTGTATTTATTTTCTCATTTATACAATGACTGAATGTATTTGTGGAGTCTAGCCAACAAAAACTCTGAAATTGTTTTAGATCGTTGCCCTTTACTGTGATGTTTGATGGTACTGTAGACCTTTGACACATAACTTCATTTTTGGTGATGCTTGTCACAGAGAACTTGCATTATGCCCTTACCACGTTGACAATTTGGAAATACATAGTTGCCTCATAGTTTTCAACAACTGCAGTATCATCAGTGATTATATATATATATATATATATCTATCTCTAGCAAGTTATGCTATACAGATACAATGAAGGCAAACCTAGAGGCCTACTACGAAATCGATGGACCACCGAAATAAGAGGCAACAAATTCCATAATATACTCAGCACACACGAGAGTATTCTACATAAAACACTTTTAACCCAGACGCTGAAAGGCAATAAAAGGTTTTTTGCGAATAGATAGATAGAGAGATATATAAAACTCATTTCCCAATCACCAGGTGTCAGTTTGACGCCAAACATCTCTAAGTTTTTCACGACGTCTGGGAGTGGTAGTCCTGACAACATCAACGCAGACAAGCCGTTGCAACAGCAGAATCAAGATCAAAAGATTCGTGAACAGAGAAAATATATGGATGCAGCGAACTTATCCCAGATCTTGGGAGAAACACCCACAGATACAGAAAATGAAGAAAGTAAGAAATATTTACACTTATTTCACTTATTTAGCCTATATTTTAATTAGTGGAACGCATTGCCGTATGGTTAGAACGCGATTCTCAGATCCTTGAGATCCTGAGTTCAATCCAAGGTTGGGACATATTTTTTTTCTTTCGGAGATACGGCGTATGCTATGGCCAAGCGGCCTTTATTTCCACAGCCCATAGAAAGCCACCTACACTCCCTCACATTAAAACATGCAGTAACGAAAGTTGTTTTGTTGTTGTTCTAGTTTTTCCTAGTTTTGACTTTTTTAACAACTAAATTTTTGTTCCATTTTGTTTACAGCCTTGTAGATTATAAAGATTAACGTAGGAAGTCAAATAGAGAAAACATGAATTAAATATGTGTGAAACAACAATCCATATCTTGTCATTCAGAGTGTAGAAAACGTGTTATTCAATATGAGTGACACCTTTTTTTTCTTTGTTAATTTTGAAAGAAGCAATTACGGCACTGTCCTATTAGACGCCAATACACCGTTCAGGTTTTTAATCCCACTTAGTCACTGCGCATGACAATTCGCTGGTATTTGTTGCTACATACAATAACAAACAGGGCCGCTGCTAAACTCAAACATGACGGTTTGTGTTTCCCCAGAAATAAGCAGGAATCGGTCGCGTTTATACAAAGCAGATAAAGTAGTACCTGTTAATATACTCTACATTCCTTCTGTGTGCTACACACTGCAGTGGGGGGGGGGGGGTCTCTCAGTGTTTAGCGTGCAGAAACAATGAGTGCAGTACAAATGATTGCCGTTTCACTATCTGCGCTTTACGGAAGCACAATTAAAACAATGGCGCTCTGCACATTGCACGAGTGTGTGGTAGCGTGGAATGGAGAACCAATACACATCGTGTCACGTCTCTATGGCATCTTAAAAATTGTCATGCAGAATGTATGTGGACATCAAGGACAACGACCACAGACACTACATGTCACGCCACTCTAGTTCTTATGCAAGTTTACTTGCCCCCAATAAACCATGTTGCAATATTTATGATTTTCTCCCTTGTATAATATGTTGTTATGTCCATTTGTACCCTAGTTATGGGTAAACATCGGTGTACTAAATATTGTTCCGTTTAATATGTTTTGGTGTCTACTAAGACAGTACCCAATTTCTCTTAATTACATTTGAGTTAAACAATGTACCCATTGTTACCACTGAGTGAAGCAATTTTCCCTGTGTCAACTATGAGTAAAACAACATTACCTTTATTAATCATTACTGAAACAATATTCTCTTTATTAATTCTAAGTGTAAAAAAATATTATCTGTATTAACTTTGAATGTAACGAAACTTTCCCTGAATGCATGCCTACCACATATTTCGCCCATTTACAAAATGTGAACACAGTTAGATATTATGCACATGTTCATTCCCAGTGTGTTATTGTGCGCACTATTGACGCGCCGACAATGAAATTACGTCATTATTAGACCATGTCACCAGAGAAAATAAAATGGTTAGTGTTCGCGGATATTAAATTATGTCATGATTAAATGTCACCCAATGCACATCGGAGTAGGACTAATTCTAGAGTTTAGGAGGGGAGGAGGGTTGGTGGTAGGCTTAAATCTAATTCAAACACCAACACCCCCTCCCCCCTAAACTCTATACTTCTGTATCTAAAAGGGAAAAACAAACTGTGATTATGCCACAATTTAAAGCCGCAAATGTGCATCGGAGAAGGGATCATCCTACAATTTAGCTGGGTGGGCGGGATTTTTACAGGTAGGGTTAGATCTAATTCTAACCCTAGCATCACTCCTTTTCATCCCCCCCCCTTTCCTAAATTCTATACATCTGTATCTCAATGAAGACAGAAGCTGTGTTGCTTCCTCATCGTTCGAAGGTATCCATACTGAATTGGCAGAGTAACTGCTTAAAATAATACTACCGGACAAACTATGAGCGCTATTTGTACTGGTAGGCACACATTCAGTGAAAGTTGTAGTGAAACAATTATCTCTTTATTAACTCTAAGTGAAAGAATTTTCTCTTTATTAACTCTAACTGAAACCATTATTACTTTAACTCTGAGTGAAACACATCTCTTTATTAAATGTTAAAGAATTATCTCTTTATTAACTCTGAGTGAAACAAATATCTATTTATTAACTGTTAGTGAAAGAATTATCTATTTATTAACTCTAAGTGAAACAAATATCTATTTATTAACTGTTAGTGAAAGAATTATCTCTTTATTAACTCTAAGTGAAACAAATATCTATTTATTAACTGTTAGTGAAAGAATTATCTCTTTATTAACTCTAAATGAAACAAATATCTATTTATTAACTGTTAGTGAAAGAATTATCTCTTTATTAACTCTAAGTGAAACAAATATCTATTTATTAACTGTTAGTGAAAGAATTATCTCTTTATTAACTCTAAATGAAACAAATATCTATTTATTAACTGTTAGTGAAAGAATTATCTCTTTATTAACTCTAAGTGAAACAAATATCTATTTATTAACTGTTAGTGAAAGAATTATCTCTTTATTAACTCTAAGTGAAACAAATATCTATTTATTAACTGTTAGTGAAAGAATTATCTCTTTATTAACTCTAAATGAAACAAATATCTATTTATTAACTGTTAGTGAAAGAATTATCTCTTTATTAACTCTAAGTGAAACAAATATCTATTTATTAACTGTTAGTGAAAGAATTATCTCTTTATTAACTGTTAGTGAAAGAATTATCTCTTTATTAACTCTAAGTGAAACAAATATCTATTTATTAACTGTTAGTGAAAGAATTATCTCTTTATTAACTCTGAGTGAAACAATGATCTGCTCATTGCAAATGTATTATTCAAACTATTCAGTATAAAAACTTACAAATGAATATTTATTTTCTAGGATGCCGTTCTCAATTCGAACACCAAGCAACAATCAACAACATTTTCTACAGAAAACATGTTCTGCCGACTATCACTCCTGACGTTCTAGTAAGTATTGTGGACAAAATGTTAAGAACCCTTAGCTATCTTGTTACTTAGCATGTCTGCAACAAGTGTTTGCTAGTCAAACATGCTTTCTTATAATGTCTGATTTACATCTCCATCATTTATCATTCGCAGGAGGTTTCGTCTCAACACGTTGCACACCACTAAGAGTTGAAGTCTTCTGGTACGCTATCAAGCATTAAAAAAATTGTCCCGATTGTATAACGGGATATATAAAAGGAGGCAAAAATAATGGAAGAAAAGGAAAATAATAGAATTTTCTATTATATTAAGAGAGAATACTAACAATGAAATAGCAAGACAGAGAAGGAACTAACAATAAAAGAGCATAAGGAACTAGCAATGAAAGAACATGGGCCGAGCAGTTAGCTAGCCTCGCCACCACAACAGATGGTCAGCCTATGAACCGAGCAGACATACTCATTGCTCTTCGGGTATCCTTACGATCAGAGGATTTTGAGATGAATGAGCATGAGTCAATATCGAGAATGCGCGAATTAGGAGTGAGGATTGGTGTGGCCTGTAGAGAACCCCTGACAAAGATTTCAAAAAGAGCAGTGAACCAGCATAGAACCGGAACCATCAGCCGGTATACCCTGAGAGATTTACTGAAGCGGAGATCTGAGCCCTACGGACTTGTCCGGTGTGCGGAGAGGATAATCAACATACCCAATACCTAATACCTACTGAAAGAACATGTCGTAAAAGTAACTAACAATGTAAGGTCACTTGGAATTTTTTTGTAATGAAACAAATAATAGAACACATAAAAGAACGAACTACTAATGGGAGAAAATATCAGTGAAGGAACTAGCAATGAAAGATCACATAAGGGAAAGAACTAATCATGAAAAACACCAGAACATACAACAACTAACGAGGAAAGGAGCTCAATAGATACCAACTAACTATGAAAGTGCACAATAGAAAACAACTAAATATGAAAGAGCAGAATAGACAAGAACTAGCAACGAAAAAGCACATTAGAAAACAACACTGACAGAGCACATCGAAGATTGCATCATCAAGTTAAGAACCACATCTTATAAGGTATTAAAAACACACAGTTTTAAGTAATTCGCAAAAGCAAGGACATTTTATGAATTAATTTAATAAGTACAGGACGCTTTGAATAATAATTTAACAAGGATGTAAAGGTACGGATGAAGAGTTTAACAATTAAAGAACTATGAGAAATAATTTAACAGTGAAATAACACTTGATGAAGAATTTTACAGTAAAAGAACACTGAAGAAGACGAATTTACCAATGAAAGAACAGTAAAAAATAATATAGAAATGAAAGAACGCCTTGAAGAATAATTTAGATGAAAGAACATATTGAAAAGAAGAATTGTACAATGAAAGAACACTTTCAAGAAGATA